>JASDQU010500794.1:44161-60734 GCA_032191745.1 Picea mariana | reverse complement strand
AATGTATGAACTTTTATGAATGATTAAATGTTATTGATGATGATGTATGTAATGCGATCTATTATGTGAATGTAAATTTTACGAATGTTTAAATGTTATTAATGATGATGTATATGATGCGACATATTGTGAGAATGTGAATTTAATGAATGTTTAAATGCTATTAGGATGATGTTGGATATGATGCAATCTATTTTGGGTAAATGATAATCTAATGAATGGGTGTCGAAATTGAATTATGGGATATTATGAGATCTAATTCTAACTAGAAAACTTTGATGTTAATTTATCGGTACAGGGATACCAAATTGAAATGATGATAGTATGCAATTACATGATGCTAATGCATAGAAATGTATGAGTTTGTGTTACATACTAATCTGCAGGTTATGGGCTATGAAATAGCCAAGGGATAATGATGATGAAAGTGGATATCAGGACCACTAACCAAGAAACATTATGGTATGAATATTGTATGTGGAATTTATATTGGTTTGGATGCATTGCTATGATATGTGGAACAGTGCATGATTTAAGGTGATGATACGGCCCAAAAACCAAATAAATGATGAAAAAACCCCAGCAACACAGTACCACTGTATATTCCATTGTAGGGTGTGTACCCTAGTTATGATTAGGAGGGGTGGTGGCATTTCCCACCGTGTATCCTCCTAAACCTGAAGTCATGGGAGGACGGTGTTAGTTCACGCTCCCCAAGACGTGTGATGATGATTGTCAGATGTCTGCTTGGGAAGCTTGGTCGAGATAGCGACACTTTCGCTTACAGGTTCTATTTGGAGTTAGGTCAATATAGTTGATGCTCCAAGATAGTCTAGCAGAGAAAGGATAGGAATGGAGATGGAAGTAGGTTAGGGAGGAAGGATGAGTAGTAATAGTTGAGAAGGTGTGGAGATCTGTCTTGTGGTGGAATTTAATGTTTTCCCTTCAAAAAAAAAAAGTGTATTAAAAATTGTATAAATAAAAATTGTTGAACTAGATAATAGTAATTAAAGGATTTCTCAAACAATTGATTGGTTTGTTGTCTTTTATAAAAGACTAGTCTTGTTGACTGGATTGGATGCATACATAAATTACTAAAGGATGGTAGTTTTGATTATTAGTACATGCACGAGACTTGCATGTACTAGCTACACATGCATTTCTTGTACATATACACTAGTATGCATGAGTTTTCTTGACTTACTTACTCATAATGTTGGTTAATTGTTATGAATATGTGAACTAGGTTTCTTTTCCTTTGTACCATAAGACACCTTAACTTCGGGACGAATTTTCCTGAAGGGTGGGTGTATGTAACAGCCCTAGTAGAATATATGTTTAAGAATTATTAAGTTAAAATTAATTAGGAAATTAATTGTCTTAACATGGTTTTAACTAAACAAAGATTGGCATAATAATACTAATTAAATATTTATTAATTAATTAATTGTTATTATTTTGATTAATTAATTAATCAAATTAATTACCTATCACATTGAATGAACAGGGTAATAAATTTGATAAAAAGATTAATAAATTATATTGTTTAAATTAAAAAGGTTACGTATGTGAAAGGGATAAGGGGCATTAATAAACGGATAGGGAACATTAATAAATTGGATAAGGGGCATTAACTAGGTGGATAAGGTAATAAATGTGTAGGTAAGGAAGTAAATGAGGTGAAAGGGAGGTGAAGGAGGGATATGAGGGGAGGAGGCTTACAAAGGCATGATTATCATTCTACGGGGGTTTTGGGAGGGTTCTCTTGGATTTGCACAGGAGTTCAGTTCTGTAGTCGGGAAGAATTAGTACAGGGGGCACCGGTTTGCTGGGGGTTTTGGGAATGGGGGCTAGGATATCCATATGGTATCCTGGAGCTAGGTAGTTGTCCTAGTTGGTAGGGTGGAAACTTGGTTTTGGGCAGAGTTGGTCCGTGGCTTCAAGCCAGGCAAGGAAACAGCAGGAAGGTCAACAAGGCAAGTGGAAAGCGGAGGGTTAGCATCAGACCATGGTATTTTACATTTCGTATTTGTTTATTCTGTTATGAATTTTATTATTCATTGATCAATTTATATGTGTATGTGTTGAATTTATAAGAAATTACCGAGTTTCATAAATCAAGTAGAAGTTACTATTCTGTTTGATTAATTATTTGATGTTAAATTAATATGGCCACTACAACAGAGACAAAATGGGATGGCATATGGCCTTCCAACATGCCAAATACATTACGCATGTCAAGGTACCCTCATCAACCACTGTGTGGAAAATGTTCCGTGTAAAATTTTTCATGGTATAAGCCACTAATATATGAAACGCAACATGGTAAGGGAGACGAGGTTTTAAGTCAGTCGTATCAATCATGATCATGCTCGGATTACAAGTCTCAGCAGATCCTAAAGAAGCTAACAGAGCCTTTCTCTAGGAAAGGAAACTCTAGAGGACTTCCAAAGCAGACATCGCACAAGGGGTTTGTCACAAATCCTCCACCACAAAGTAGGTCTGGGCGGACCTTGAGTTCGGGTTGTGAGAATATTTCTTGAACACACCTTTTGGGATGCATGTCATTTTTTCTCCCAACATCTTCTCAATATAGAGAGGAAGAGGGGAATCTTAGCTTCTTTACTCTTCTTAGAGGAGCTAGGCATTCCGTAATCATGCACTCGGGTTGATATGTATGCATCACTTTTCATCATATACACATTCACGGATGAAGGATTACTCGAAGACAAAGGAGGTCCTTGACTTCCCCCTTCCACGCTCACTGAGGCTTGAGATAAATTTTTCCCATGTTGGAATGGGTTCGTTAACACAATAGGATGATGTTGTGCCAATAGCATTTGGGCCTCCATGAGCCGAGGGCACTAATAAGTTGGGTGATATTCCATGTACAGATCACATGGATACTTTGACTTCTTCTTTTCAATGTTTCCCCCGCCAGCATTATTGGTAGGTTTCTTATCCCCCTTACCCTTCTTTCGTTGTTTCTTCTTCCCGTCGGGCTGCTGGTTGGCCTTTGGGTTTGTCGATTGTACGTTGTGTACATCCGACATTTGGGAAGGGGGAGTAGCCAAACCTATGGTTTGGCTGGCCACTGTCTGTTGTATCAAAAATTGTTGCAATTGTTTTGATAGTAGATCAATAGACTTAGCTTGTGTTGAACCGATAATACCATCAGCATGTGGTCCAGCTCTCTGTCTGGTTTTGTCAAGAATTGACCTAGGTGCATCTGGAAATATTTCATAAAGTAGGCCAGATTGCGAGTAAATCAGTTGAAGTTGTTGAGCTCTCATTATCGCATCTTCTTCATAAAAGACTCTCGACGTCACTACATCTTTGGATAACTGGGGTACCAAAGACTTAAGGAACCACTCAAGCAAAAATGCTAGTGGGACTAGTACTTTTATCAAAATCTTCCGGCATCTCCATTCTCGGATTTGATTGGAGATATGGACTGCCTTTGTTTGCTCAATGTTGGCCAGCAATTCGGTGCCAACATCATATCTCACAGGTAATTGGAAATGGTTTCAGAAATCCATTTCCAATTTGTCGAAGGAGGAGTATCTTGAGCGGTCAAGCTCAATGTACCATTTCGCAACACTCCCAATGAGAGTGCATTGAAACAAGTGCAACTAGACGGAGTCATATTTCAATGATTTGGATGAGCACCAAAGATGAAAAGTTGTCACATGATCTCCTAGATATTCATTAGGTTTGGCTTCGAGCTTTGGAATGTCCGAAGGAAACTTGGTCAGCATAGGAGGCCAACGCGGATCATGATAGATGGGGTCATTCAACAGCCTTGTCAAGTCAGGCAAATGCAAAGTTTCCAAGAATGATAGTTTGGGCTGTTGATTATGACCATGGAAAAAGGGACCTGGATTTTGACTCGCACCAGGTTGCCAGGAAAAGTTTGGCTGGTGGCTAGGATTATGGTAAAAACCTTGTCCAGGACTAGCGTATGGATTTTGTGCTTATTGAGGCATCATCAGCTGACTTCCATATAAGGATAAAGGAGGTTGGGCTTGCATTAAATTCCAAGGATTTTGAGAGGGGATTCCCCCTGCCGACCCGACGGGCATAGGTGTTGAACCTTGTCTGGGGTTCCAATGACTTTGGAAGGGGTTGCCCCCTGTTGACATCCATGATGAGGAAGTTGATCATTGCCAAGGATTCCAAGGTCCTTGGGGGGAAAGGATTCCTGAGTTTTCTCCCTGTGCAGGAATAGGACCCTACATAGGATTCAGTTGTCCATAACTGGGGTTGCCCCCGGTGGGGAAAGCATCAGATGAGAAAGCATTGTTAGCAAATGCACCGAACAAAGAGAATGGTGTCGAACCTACCGGTTGTCTATTAGAAGGCATTCCTTGACTAATCACTCCATACGAATAATAGTTTGTGCTTGGCCCGACAAATTTCTAGTGAGCACTGTCGAGTGAAGGGAATGAAGGAGGTATGTGACCCCCTCCATAAGGGAAAGCATTATAAGGAGCTAGAATTCCCCCCGTGGATCCTTGCAGAAGAGTGTTTGAACTCCCTACCCCTAGATTTAGATTTGGTTGAGTGGAGTGAAAAAGAACATCATTTGGATTGAAGCCAGGCATTTCGTATGTGAACGGAGGGCATGTCGCACTCTGAGACAACGAAGCAGTGATCATCGCCAAATATGGGAGTGGACCATTGCCTGAAGTAGAGGCAGTCGAGACAATAGTGGCCCAGAATGGAGATGGTTGGTTAGGAGGTGGAATACCCCCAGTTGTGACAGTCGTAGAGGGAGTATGAGAATTCTCTGAAGAAGTTGCGAGATTTGGTTCCATCTCTGCTTGGGATAATTCCAAACGCTCGTAAGGATAGACCTATATGACAATGGGCGTTGAAAGATCCATAATCGGAGGGTTGTTAGGACCAAGAGCTTACACTCCAAGGTCAGTAATGGTTGGTTCCTTCGATATGAGATGTTCTTCTCTCGAAGGTGGGTTGGACACAATTACCTGTCTCCCAGTTTCTTCAAACGACCCTTGTTGGTCTAGCTTCCACCTTAGCGACGGTGGGGGTGGCTCCAGATCGACCGGTGGTAGGACAAGAAGCCTTCGCGACTGGTGGAGATCATAATCCTCCACTGTGTGATAATATTAGAGACACACTAAGGCATTTCTAAATGATTGAGAAACAAACACATTCTATCAAAAAATTCCTATGAGATAAAAAAGGCAGTCACTAGCTAGTTGGAAGAACAGTTACAACAACCAACACTAGAGAAACTTACTGGTGCAAGTGAAACTTGAATACGGAAGAACCCTCTGGGTATACTCTGCAAAGTGTGGCCTGATGTTTGTCCTAGGTATTGTGGTATACCCCCGCAGTCACCTATGTAAGTCATTAGAATGNTGGAATCCCAGGACAAGCCTTGTATATGTGTTCCCCACTATGCTTGGTCCAGTTTTGGAGGGGTTATCTCTGCTACCTTTCTGCACGTTACCTCGTGTTTATCCCCTGTGTTAGAGGGGGGTCCTGGACAACTTTCAAGGTAACTAGACTTTGAACACTCCCTAGCTCACACTCTTATGTTTGAGTTTGGTAGCCTTGAAGAGTTTCCTCTCCAACCTAAATCAAGACTCTAGTCCTAGACTTGTTGGTGTACCCTACAAAACATAAAGTCTAAAATATTTTATTTAAACATTTATTTTAGTGGTTGTTCTTAAAGTCATAGGAGATGATAATGAAACCAATGATGTTTTATAGAGACGAAAATAAGAACATGCAAAGTGCTTAAAACAAGACTACTTCTTCAAAAAGAATTTACTTTAACCAACTTTTCAAAATTTCTTTCTAAGATCTTTTGACAGAAAACAGAAAACAAGCTTTCACTCGACTACGAGCTACTTATTGTCCTAAGTCAATCAGCCAAGAACTTATGAAATTGAACTTTTTCCCGATAATCTGTGCAAACACTTGACTACTTAACCAAACAAAGAAAATATCTACTTTTTTTTTTATTGCGCCTCAAAAAACAAGAAAAGCTAAAGTTGGAAGCTTTCTCCTTTTCTGAAGCAAAAACAGTAAAAAAGCCAAGACAAGACAAGGCCAAGAAAATTTTCTGGCCAACCACTAACTGTGGGGAGATACTGACAACCAAGAAGGCAGATCAGACTAACTAAATATCTCATCAAAAAACCTAACAAAGAAACAAAAGAAGACTTTGAATGAAAAAGCAAGCCATAATAGAGTCCAAACCTAGGCTAAGATGCTATGACAGAGACCACATTCAGACAATAAATACCCTGGGAAGTAAAAACTTGACAGGGAGGAGGATGAATTCCTCCAAAAACTTTTCTAGAAAGGTACGCAATTGTCTCTTCAACAACTAGCGTGCATACGTGGGTTGTAGAAGAGCAGGGCGCGTGTGCACATGGACAAGCCCACTATAGGTTGTGTGTGCCTCTGAAATCCTTCAAAAAAAAAGAAAATAAGCAGCTAATCTTTAGCAGAGGATATTGGTATTGAACACCAGCACCCCTTAAAGGTAAATAAAAACTTACTTTGACGCAAAGAGGCAAGAAAAATATAGTGAAACAAAGCTAATCCTGGGGTTTTTACCTGACTATGGACTATTCAATCAGAGACCTAGAAAAACCCAGAAGATCCCTAACAAGGATCACTTCTGCAGGGGAGAGGATGACTGCCTTTCAATTGTCAGAGAATGAAAATTATGTTTGCAGGTTGAAGAAGGCCTTGTATGGTCTCAAACAGATACCTAGAGCATGGTATTCTAGACTGGACAGATTCTTACAATGGCAAGGGTTTAGAAAAGGAAATGTAAACAACAACCTCTAAATCAAGGTAAATCAAGATAGTATTTTGTTAATTCAAGTTTATGTTCACGATATTATCTTTGGTAGTGATGATGACAGGATGAGCCATAAATTTGCAAATCATATGAAGAATGAGTTCGATATGTCATTTCTTGGAGAGTTATATTTCTTCTTAGGTATTCATATATGTCAAGGAAACCAAGAAATTTTTATCTCTCAGACGAAGTAAATTAGATAAATGCTAAAGAGATTCAGAATGGAATATTACAAACCAGTCAACATTCCTATGAAAACCAATTACAAGTTTAGTAAAGATGATGATTCAAAGGCTACAGATCAGAGGCAGTACAGTTCAATGATTGGAATATTACTTTATGTGACAATATCCATACCAGATGTAATGTAGACATTTGGACAGGTGGTACGATTTCAAGTTGCACCAAAGGAATCACATGTTCTAGAAGTAAAGAGAATATGCATATATCTCAAGGGTACGTAAGATTTTGGATTATGGTATCCAAAAGGAAAGGATCTATCTCTTATTTCCTACACAGATGCATATTGGGAAGGTTGCATTGATGACCGGAGAAGTACAAGTGGAGCAGTGTTCTATTTGGGTGAATTTTTTGTATCTTGGGTAAGCAAGAAACAATCACTAGTGTCATTGTCTATAGCTAAAGCATAGTATATAGTAGAAGAAGCATGTTGTACACAGGTCCTATGGATGAAACAAACATTGACAAATATACAGGTTGAGTATGATGAGCTTATTCTTATATATTGTGATAACACAAGTTCCATCAGTATCTCAAAGAATCCAATAATGCACTCCAAGACGAATCACATCCCAATCAAGTTTCATTTTCTATGGGAACAGGTTGCAGAGAAGAACATTCGAGTTGAGTATGTTGGGACCAAAGATCAAATTGCAGACATCTTTACAAAATCTCTTCCAAGGGAATATTTTTGTTATTATTTTAGAAGTTATAGTTATGTTCTTTAACATTCATTAACAATTGCATGTAATAGGAACACTGAAAGACATTAAACAATCAAAAAACACAAGATATATCCTAGGAAACCCTCATGTGGGAGAAAACCAGGAGAAAACCCAACAACCAATTATTCAGTATAGATTCCTTCAACCAGAACAATGTCATCTTATATCTCTCCAAAAATGGAGCAAGACCAAGATACCAAATACCAAGGAACCAAGACCTCCTGCATTGGACCTCCTTTTCTATGCTCCAAATACACAAGATAAGGTGATTTGTGTGTGTATACAAATGAGAGGAACTTGACCTCTATTTATACACATAACTGACTCCTGAAAAGATGCAACCCTAAGAGTGGTCGTTTTGACTTTTACAATAAGGATAATAATAAAATGATAATTTATTTTGAGCCGATTTATACAATAATATTACAATAAACTTCTCAAGGTTTGACCAATACAAATACAAAATAATATCTTCTGTAGTTACATCAAAATATCAACACTCCCTCTTAACTAGGAAGGTATTCTTTGTTTCCACGTGAGCTCATGACCATTGAATGTTGAACATATGGATCTATACATCATTGAATATCCATAGTACAACATGACTTCATAGCCAATGCATCCAATGCCTATGGGTAGCTCTCAACTAGCTTCAACATGTCACCATGACATACACTACCCCACAATGCATTTATACCTCATCATGTGCACCCCTCTGACTTCACAAATAATGCATCCAAGGCCTATGGGTAGCTCTCAAATAGCTACAACATGTCCCTAGGACACCCACTACCCTACAATGCATCTCTACGTCGCCACTTCCTATGAAGAGGGACCATGACAAGCTTTTCCTTGAAGTGCTCGAACTTCGTCCTCGATAGTGGCTTGGTCAACACATCCACAACCTACTCCTCAGTAGTCACAAATTGGAGTCTCACTACTCCCCTCTACACCATATCCCTGATATAGTGATATTTTATCTCGATATTCTTCAACCTATCGTGGAACACTGGATTCTATGATATCTTCATGCAACTTTGGATTTCACACTAAATGCAAGTCGCCTCCAATTTGTGACCAAATAACCCAGATAATATATTACGAAGCCACATTGCTTCTCTACATGTTGCACATGCTGCTACATATTTAGCCTTAGCTTTAGTGAGTACTACACATGATTTCTTCCTGTTGCTCCAAATAATCATACTGGAGCCTAGGTTGAAGCAATATGTTGTAGTACTCTTCCAATCAGGAATATAGTCAATCGAATCTGAATCTGAATATCCATATAACCCAAACTCATGGTATGTCACATACCTGAGACCATAATCCAATGTACCCTTAAGGTACCTCATCACATGTTTTTTTGCTACCAAATGAACCTGCATAGGCCACTCCATTTACTTACTTAGGGTGTTCACAACAAAACATATATCCTGCAACAACTTCATATTTGATACCATAGGTGTAGCCATTTCCTTGAAATCTAAGATCCCAAACATCTTCAGGATTTCCACTGCATAATTCCCTTGATTCATAAATATCTCATCATGTTTCTTCCATACCTCGAGACCCAAAAAGTAATGCATCATCCTGAGATCTTTCATCTCAAACTCATCAACCAATTTTCTCTAACACTCTGAGATGAGATTTTTCGCACCTGTTAGAAATAGGTCATCCACATACAATAGTAGTATTATCAGACCATCATACACAACCTTAAAGTAAATGTTAGGATCTACACTACTCTTTGTAAATCCTAAGGTCATTAGAAAATTGTTGATCCCGCCATACCATGCTATCGGTGCCTCCTTTAATACATATAAATCCTTCTTTAATCTACACACATGCGTCTCCTTGTTATGTACCTCGAACCCTTGTGGTTTCTCCACATATAATTCCTCTTTTATTTCACCATTTAAGAAGGTTGTCTTCACATCTATATGATGCACATTATATTTCATTACTACAGCCAAAAACATTATAGTCCTGATCAAGGTATATCTCATCACGAGAGAAAATTTCTCCTCATAGTAAATTCCCTCCTTCTGAAAGAATCCTTGAGCCACAAATCTATCCTTATACTTTTCAATACTGCCATCAGTTGCATGTTTTGTCTTGTAGATCAATTTTGAACTTACTATTGATTTCTCCTTCGGTCTGGGGACCACATCCCAGACATAATTCTTTACTATGGATTGATATTCATCCCCCATGGCATCCTTCCATACCCTCTTTTCTACAACCTCTTCATAATTGGACAGTTCTGCATCCATCATATCACACAAACATGCCACATATTTGTAATAAGATTTTGGCTTCATACTTTCCTTGAGATATTTTTTGGGGCACCATATCTTTCTACATCTCTGATGAGCTCTTCTACCCAAGATAGTCTTCTCTTGCGAGAAGGAATATTTGATGGCCTCTGAGGTTATGCCATTTCATTATCCTCGTGAATGCTTCATCTATTTCAACTGCTTCTTCCTATGGAACTCTAGTAAATTCATTATCCTCCTCATGAACCTCTTTTTCACAGTCTTGTTTTGATTTGTTTAAAGTTGTAGTCTCATCGAAGGTGACATCTCGACTGATCTCAAGTTTCTGGTGATCGGGAATATATATCATGTATGCCTTCGATATGTCACTGTAACCAAAAAATATGCCATTCTTTCTGGATGGATCCAATTTTTTCCTCTTTTCCTTGTGGACATGCAAAAATGTGGGGCATCCAAATATCCTTAGATGGTTGACTTTCGACTTAACTCCTGAAAACATCTCCTCTGGTGTCTTGTTTTCAAGTACATTGTGGGGACTTATGTTCTACACGTAAACTGCATTTTGTTTTTCTTCTTCCCACATATGCATAGGTAGATCTTGATCATGGATCATGGATCATAGCCTTCACTACTTCCATTATCGTTTGAATATTCCTTTCTCCTACTCCATTCTGCTGAGGATTGTAGGGAGTAGAAATATCCCTGTTAATGCCAACTTCCTTGAAATATTATTTGAATTCATATGAAGTGAATTCTCCTCCATTATTTGTTCACAAGTTCTCTATCTTCTTCTATGTCAGGTTTTCTACCAGTGCCTTGAATTCTTTGAATTTTCCAAAAACTTCATTATTTTCCTTCAACAAATAGATCCAAGTTTTACATGAGTAATCATCAATAAAAATACACATAATATGCATACCCTCTTAGTGAATTTATTGAAATTGGTCCACACACATCCGAGTGCACGATGTCCAATACTCTTTTGTCTCTGCTATCACTGTTGGGAAATGAGTGCTTCACGTTCTTGATTTATGTGCAACCTTTTCACACGTCGTATGGTTTTTCCTAGATCTCTGGTAGTCTCGTCACCATCTTTATCACACTTGGTAGGGACTTGTAATGTAGGTGAGAAAATATCCTATGCCATAATTCACTTGGATTCACAGTGTCATGAATTAATGTTGAATATGATCACCCTTTCAATTTGTAGAGCCCTCCCTCTTGAACTCCAATCACCAAAATATCCTCAAAATTTTTCCTTCTAGTCCACATGAGAAATTTTCCATCAACAAATGAAACTCTATAACCCTTCTCATCCAATGCTGAAATCAAGAGAAGGCTCTTATTCAATCCATGAACATATAGAACTTTCTTCATCTTCATTGGATTTCCTGAGTCTAACTTGTAGGAGGCTTCTCCTACTCCTCTGATCAGATACTAATAGTCATCTCTGAATTTCACCTTGTGTGGTGAATCCTTATGAGTAAGGTTATACAATGAGTCTTTATAACCCATCATGTGCTTGGAAGCACCACTATCCACTAGCCAAATGTCACTTCCATGAGTGACGGTTCTTGTAAGGGTTGAGATAAGAACATACTCCTCATCAGTTGATTCATATTCCTTTGCAACCTTTTTGGATGGCTCATCATATTTAGTTGTGTGAACATGATGTATTTTACCTCCTTTCTTTTCTCTTGGTATTTGAATGAGGGAACAATTACTAGCAATGTGTCCCATTTTATGACAATAGAAACATCTAATATTTTGGTTATTTATGCATCCCTTATGAAACTTCTTCAGTGAGGAGGGTTCTTTCTTACTCTTTCCTTTCCTAGTGTAGGAAGCTAGGGCTTGATCATCACCTGTCATGTTCTCTTCTCTTGCTTCTGTCCTTGCTTCTTCTTGGTTTCATTCTTCCCATATCCTACTGAACTTGAGTATTTTCCTTCTTGAGCATATCCCTTGAATAAATGCAACCCATGACCTTGGATGTAAATTCAAGGTGGTCATCACAATTTATTATTCATTCACTGTATCAGCAATGGCTTCTATCTTCTCCTTGATATGGTTCACTCTTGAGAAGTAAGAGTGGATGGTTTTTGAATTCTACATCCTCGCGTTCTTTAATTGAGTTCTCATGGTTCGGTTGATATTGTTTCCTTCAAAAAGTCAGGTTAAGGCATCCATAATTTATTTTGGAGTGGATAGTGAAGATATGTGATGAATAAGATGGTCCTTAATGGATTCTGCAATAATGCTCTTTGCTTTGACCATATCCTTCTTGTAATTTGATTTAGCCTCATCTCCCTCTGGTTATAAAACCTCTTCTTTAGTGAAATTCTCTAGATCATGTTATTCTAGGAGGAGGGATACTCTGTACCTCCAGGATTTTTTATCTCCCTCCATCATCTCATCAATCCTAGTTCTAGTAATCATCCTTCCCCTAAATAACAAATTATGGATTCTGAAGATATGATCTAGGTAAAAGATGCACTCCAATAGGGCACACTTGTTGGTGGTATTTTCTTTTCTGAAAACCACTCCTATCAAGAAAAATGACTCCTTTTGTCTTATGGATATGTGAATTGTCTTCTATTTAGGCTTGCTCTGATACCATGTTGTTATTTTAGAATTTACAGTTATCTTCTTTAAAATTCATTAAAAATTGCAGGTAATAGGATCAATGAAAGATAAACAATCACTAAACACAAGATATATCCTAGGAAACCCTCGTGGGGGAGAAAACCCAACAACCAATTATTCAATATAGATTCCTTCAACCAGTACAATGTCACGTTATAACTCTCCACAAATATACCAAGACCAAGATACCACAGACCAATAAACCAATACCTCTTGCGCTAGACCTCCTTTTCTATGCTCCAAATGCACAAGAGAAGACGAGTTATGTGTGTGTACAAATGAGAGGAACGTGACCTCTATTTATACACATAAATGACTCTTGAAAAGACACAATCCTAAGAGGGGTTGTTTTGAATTTTACAATAAGGATAAAAATACAATAATAATTTATTTTGAGCCAATTTATACAATAATATTACAATAACCTTCTCAAGGTTTGACCAATAACTTAGGGCCGTTGACAAGATAACCAAAGGAAAAACATATTAGACCAAAAAATAAAAGACTTTTAAAACCTATTTGGGAGCTAGCTCCCACTCAATCCTAGAGGTCTGGATGTGGCTCCCTACTTCTTTCTTAGCATGGAAAACAACCTCTTCCCAGGGTTGAAAGTCCTCTACCAACTATTCATCCTCATTGTTGACCATAATTAGACATTGGATGGATCTTGACCTTTCCCATGTTAATCTGGGTGTTGATCTGGTTAATTAACTCTGAACATGATATCGTGTTGATCCCTGCAATAAAACTTGAATTTTCCCTCCAAAATGTGAATAGTTTGGAGGATTTCGGCATTCTCTCGCCTGGTTTCGATGACAACCTAGGATACCAACGTGTTGACCATCTAATAATATTCGACCATCCTAAAGTATCAGGTATCTATGGTTCAAGGTTTTACTGGGTCCACCACCCACTTGGTCGCTTCCTTTATTATCTCTTCTTCCCTGATCATCCTACGTTGGGCTAAAATTCGATCATCGATGGCATCCACCGACCGAATTTTTTCCATCTAGTAGTGGACCCAAAATCATTCATGTGTGGCTCAGGCTTCCTTATCTGCTCTAGAGAGGCATCCTTAACCCCTTGATGAGGAAGATTCCTTATCCCGGTGGCCTATCGAACACCTCTTGTTCTTATTTTTCCAACTGCGATCCATCCCCCGCCGCGACCTGATCCTACTTTTCAGACTTAGAATCGAGAGAAGGATTGGCATAATGAGAATACAACAGAAGCTTAATACAAGTATTTTTCACATTCATCCCTAAACACCAAAGCATTAAAGTTATTGGGGCAGTACTCAGACTTAGGGATCCTGGGCCTGAGGTACATATTCCAAGTTTCCATAATAGATAAATAGATTATTAGATGATTTACCATCGATCTTGAACCATCAATATCTCTTGTAGTGTGTGGCCGCTCCATCCATTTATTACTAGCTTGGCCTTTCATACCGGTACCAAGAGATATGTCATCGACGTCATGTTGCTTCATAACTGTAATAGATCTGGAATGACTGAGCCTTGAACTTACTCTAGATGTTTCCATCATCTTCAATAGGGGGTGGGTCCTCATTTTCAAGAAAGGGTGCAAATTGTTTTTTTCCTCCAGGTTCATATTGAGATACAGGCCACTTACATGGGTGACCATCCTCCCTTCCATTATACCTATGATCCTTGTTCTAGGCCACCTATCATCATGTCTTTTTTCATGATGTATACCTATATGTCGTGAGTTCTTCCTAGCCAACTCAGCCTCTACCCTCCACATGGTCAAGTCGGCGTGGAAACATATATGGACATTATCTTTTGTTCCTTCTAGAAATGGGTCCTCTAGTTGTCAAATCCGATGCGACTCCTGTAGCATGACACCAAGGTTGGCCATGCAGTCAGCCACCAAATTTTCCTTTCTTTTGATCTTCCCTAGGACGATGGTCACTAGAGCAGTAACCATGCCCCCAAGCTCAGAGAGACCATGGCTCAACCTATAATTATGAGAAACCTTATCGTCCTTCACCCCATTGAAGATTTTTTGGAGGCCTCTGATAATCAGCTGGGAGTCACTTTCTACTGATAGGGCTAGAGGCCATGATCCTTGGCTAGAGATATTCCTCGAAGGAACCCTACCAATTATTTTGCATTGTTCATTGAGATCCCTAGGTTATACACATAGACTAGGATTAATTCTTTATTGCGGTCCCTAAAGAATCCTCATGCTCCTGCTGAACTAGGATTCCCCTTAGCCACGCCATCAAACTTTAGTTTTATAAAACCAACCTGGGAAGGAATCCAATGGTCACGAATATGAGCTTTCCCCACTTTTAGAGCCAAAGAATTCTAGTTTATATGGTATCCTAGATTCCATTTTTTGAATATGGTTTCCTCAGAAACTTCCAGTTGGAGATCTTGGGCCAACCATGGAGTTACATTGATGGATTATTTCACACTAATGCAAATGATTTCCCATATTTGGTTCCTGGTAAGGAATTTATCTTTGAAAATTATTTGGTTCCTTTCTTTCCACATAGTCCACATGAGAAATCCTAGAAATATATCCCAGGCTCTATTAATGATGGGATTGTTTAATGGGTTATCACTCCAAAATTCTATAGTTTCTATCACATTGTGTTTTTTCACATATGTTCTTTGAAAACTAGTTGCCCCTTGATACCAAAGTTGCATCATAAATTTGTAGTTTCCCAGAAGGTGGGTGAGAGTCTCTTTTGTTTTGAGACATAGGGAACATATTGAAGGGCCTACAAATCCTTTTCATATGAGATGATCCCAAGTTAGAATCCTTTTTTTCGCTACCAACCATAGGAAAGTAGAAATTTTAGACCAGCGGGAATTCGGCCAAATTTCCCCCCATATAGGGCAGTTTTGGATGACCCTTGGGTCCTACAAGGATAAGTAGGCCTCTTTTACTCTGAAATATCCATCTTCTCACCAACCCCATCTGATGATGTCCTCCCCATATCTGACCTTGACCCAACACTCTTGCAAGATTATTGAGGCCATGTCTTTATTCTACTCATTCCACTAAATTAGCCACTCTTATAATGGCTTCCAAGATTTTATGAGAAGGTTACAACTTGGTTGGTTGGTTTTCCAATAATGGTGCAACTTCACCCAGTCAGTGCATTTCATGGTAAGGCAGAGGCCTTGATACTTGAATTCATCCCCTAAGATTGGACATTGTTCCCATGTGTCATCCCAGAAGAGGGATGAATGCCCATTATGACCTTCCCAGAAGCACTGAGATTGAACCAAATCATGGTTTCGCCAGGAATTATTCCAAATAAGAGAACTAGGTCTATTTCTATCATCTCTAATTAATATTTGAAGCGATATTCTGGGGATGTGCGTATTCCTCTATGGCATGGCACATAGGGTTGAAGGATACTTGATCCATCTCCACCAAAGTTTCACTGCTAAGGTGGTGTTGGAAACCTGGGGGTCCCTGATGCCTAGTCCTCCATAGTATTTTTGTTTACAAAGAGTCTCCCATGCTACCAAAAGCCATTTATTTTCTTTTGAAGGGCCACCCCACAGGAACTTGTGATGAAGGGTCCAATTGTTTTTTACAAACTTCATTGAAGAAGCTAGAATCGAGAAGAGGTACAGGGGAAGGGCCGAGAGAACAAAATTGATCAAGAGGATACAAACTGGTATGGAAAGAGAGCGATGAGTCCAACTTCTAAGTTTGGCTTCCAATTTGGCCATAATAACCTCTGAGGAAGGGTCGTGAAGATATTTGGAAACAAGGGGAGCTCCTAAATATTTAGTTGGGAGGGAAGAGGGTTGAAAACAAAGAAAGGTGGAAAGATGTCGTTGAATAGT
>JASDQU010500794.1:30275-43737 GCA_032191745.1 Picea mariana | reverse complement strand
TCTCCTGGTTAATGACCATGCCAAAAGAAAGATTAAAGAGGTCCAATTGTTTTTAAAGAATCCACTTATTTTACCATAGGTGTTCCCATTAGAATATTTTCATCCACAAACTGAAGATGAGACAGATCCTTTACACCTTGAAGGAGGGCTATCCCCCTGACCTCACCTTATCTTTTAGCACATGAAATGTCGTGTCCAATACCTTCCTCCAGGATTATGTATAGGAAAGGGGACATAAGGTCTCCCTTCTTAATATCTATTAAAAAATTGAAGGTCTTTGAGGGAGATCCATTCACCAGGATAGAGAAGAGGATGTAGAGACTAAATTCAAAACCCAAGCCACCCAAACTTCCCCAAATCCAAAAGCTAAAAGAATATTATGAAGGAAATCCCCATTCATCTGATCATAGTCTTTAGACATATCCAATTTCATCATCATTCCCACTTTTTGGACACCTTGAGGTAATTGATAGCTTCATGGTATACTATAATACCATCTAGGATCTACTTTCCCTCTACAAATACTCCCTCCTTCTAAGAAATGATGAGCGGGAGGATATGATTAATCCTAGAGGCTATCGGATTGGAAATAATTTTATAAATGACATTGCATAAGGAAATGGGATGAAACTTATATGTTGAGAATTCTCTTTTGATATTCGTGATTAAAATGATGAAAGTGGCATTGAAGGACCGTAGAATAGATTTAGATCTGTGGGATTCTTCCACCACTTCCTAGATATAATTTTCAAGAACTAGCCATTCTACTTGGAAAAAGTTAGGGATGAAGGTATTTGGCCCGAGGGACTTTCCTGGGGCCATACTATTGAGCCTCCTTTTTGTCACCTCCAATTTCCTTATATTTCCCATATCCTAACCAATTTATCCTAATATCGAGGCACTTTCTGCCTAGTTTCCACGTCAGACATGCCCTTTAAGAAATTATTGCGTACCCATGAGATAAATGATGTTTAATTATCATTTATGGTGGTTTATTAATAATTAGCACTGAATATTTGATGTTCAAAGAAATTTCTAATTACTTTGGATGGTTCAAGCAGACTTCATGCTAATAGTTCCTATTGCTAAGATCATTCGGTACACGTTGTTGAGATCGTCTAGTACTCGTTGTTGAGGTCATTTGGTACTCATTGATGACATTGCCCAGTACCTGTTGCTAAGATTGTTTGGTACCCATTTTTTATGCTCATCCAGTACCGACTTGTATTCCTATGTGTGTGTCCAGTACCGATAGTTATGCTCATCTTGTACCAACATGTATGCTTGTATGTGGCCAGTACCGATTGTTACGCTCGTCCAGTACCAAGTTATGTAGTTGTGTGCGTCCAGTACCTATTTTGAATTCCCAAGCTTGGTTGTTGGAACAAGATTGTTCTCGATGAGTTCAAGGAATGTTGTTGGTTCACACATTCTTTGTTCATTGGAGGTCACGATACATTTCATCATTCATGCACTTCATGTCATGAGGATGAAATCGTTTCCTTAAGAATCGATGTATTATCCAATTGTAATAATTATAGAAATATTTGATGTTATCTTTAGACTTGGATAGTAACGGTTTCTTCTCTTTAAAAAAGAGATCCTTGTAAATGATAGGATATAGAGAAATGAAGTAAAGAATAGTTATGATGTAAGTTTGGTTCTGGAACGACTATGGATTGTATCTCCATTTTTATGAAGCAATGATATAATTTATGTTTATAGATTATATGTTTGTGTTTATACCTTCCATATTGTAAGTTATCTTAAGAGCTACCTTGTTGGTATGGAAAGGGCCCACCGACCCAACTAAGGTAATTCTCGTTGTAATTAATTGTGAATATGATTTTGATTTTCTCTGTGTGTGTGAACATAGTACTTTCATATTTTGATTACAACATTTAATTCCTTCTCTGATATGTTTCAGTGATGCATTTGGTAGCAGGTCCTATGAATGTATGGTAATTTTGAGTAAGAGAGAGTTGTGTATATGATATCTCTGAGTAATGGTTTGAAATCTTTGTGTGAGTATGTGAGGACAATTATTCACTTTAAGTGCTTTAACGTTTTGTCTAGACAAATGCCATAGTGTTTTTTTCATTCTGCATATCTAAGAATGGGTTGGATCTCCATATTTCACTATACTTGAGCCTATAATGGAGCATCCTACCATACTCATCTTTATTTACCATAATTTATTAGGTTTCACTTTGCATACACAAGTACAATTAAGACCTCCATCTCTCACCATACACGCGCTTAAAATGGAGTGTTTTTACCATGTCTGGTAGTTCTTTTAAGCTTAGTTAAGTTTCCATAATGTTAATGATTTTTTGTGAGGTTGTTCTAGGAGATAGAATCATAGCCCATCTCTATCTTGCATAAGCCAACAATGAGCAGATCCATCCCCTGAGAAAGAATTTTGAATTATACATTTGTTGATCAGTTTTGCTTTCTAAATTTTGAATTGTATGTGTGGAGTGTTATTTGAAAGGTGTGAAACAGAGTGTTTAGTCTCATAATTAGTTTCTTACATAGACTATACTCATAAGACATAGACAAATATATGTTATCAGTACATATAGTACATAAACTCTATTGATTACGAAACCGGATTGACATATTAAATGATTGTAATTTATTGAACATATAATTGCACCAACATTTTGGTGTCGTTGCTAGGGAGTTTGTTACACATTATTTTCGTCACCCCTGTGATCATTGATGATATGTGTATTGATTACTTCTCTATTCCCTGAAATCTATTGAAGAAATAAGACTTTCTCCTGGGAAACATAATCATCTTTTCTTTATGGAAAACCCTACCAAAGAATAACGTCGCACCTTGCCAAATGTTAAGGGTGCGACGATCCCTGATCGTCGGATGTTGCACCATAGTGGAATGTGATGTCATTACATGTTTCTTATGTTTAGGGTGCGACGATGCTCAAACAAAGGAAAAAGGTGAAATTCTCAAAGGTTCTAGAATGAAATCTTTGAAAGGATGAGGTGGCCTCCAATTGGTTTGGATCTCACTCGCTTCTCTGATTTAGTGGGATCATCCCAATCTATTTATCCATCCCTCTTTACTCTATATAAATAGGGATTTCTCATGGGAAAATTTAGGTTTCCTTATGCATGAATAATTTTGCTGAAGATTATACTTGTGATAGCTTTGCTTTAGCTTTCCAAGTCAGGCTGTGAATACTCTTCATCAAAAGCATTGGAGCAAAGGTGTGTGTGATGAGTCAAAGAGCCATTGGAAGGGACCTTGCAACATCAAGGCATAGGTTGTATTCTCCACTTTCATCAATATAATGCAGTAATACATTTCTTCCCTATAAAAGTGTATCCATTTTTATTGCATAACTCCTTGATCTTATGCATAGGTTTTATTGGAATATATATATTGTATCTCTCTCTTTGTTGGTTTTTGTTTCTTAACAGGTTCAACATCCCGCAAAATTAAATATGGAGCAAGGAAAACACTAGCAAGGATCAAACGACATTTAAACAGTATGTCATTTATCCCTCATCGAACTAGTTTACATTACAATGAAATCTAAGGAGAAGCTTGTATTTTGCTATGTTTTGTTCTAATTTCTTGTTGAAGTTAGTGAGATTAGTTAGTGTATGCACTTACCGATTTGTCCAGTAACAGAGTTGTAAACGGTAATAGGTAGTGTTTTGAATTATATTTCTTATATGGTTTTGGAGTGGTTTTAAGGAAAACTTGGGGGCAGGGAGAAGACGGTAAGACGTGAGGGAAGAACCCACGCATCCACTTTAGTGGGGTTGCTCCAAAGTCAGGTTTTCCTCTTACCTTTAGTAATTGAATTTTGTGTGAGTTAGTATTTAGATCTCTTTTTTTATGCATAAACGTATAGATAACAAAGGTAGATTTGTTACATCTAAAATTGCAAAAAAATCAAGAAAAACCCCCAAAGTTACAGAAAAATCAAGAAAAAAACCCCATACTAACTCAACTAGTGTTTGTGTAGGAAAAATCCTCAGAGGGGAGATTTCAAAGGAAGTAATTGAAACTACAACCAAAGGTACAAAATATGAATCTATTGTTCAGATTGAAAACATAGTACATCAAACAAGAAGTGAAGCATTGGCAACCCAATCACAAGGAAGAGCTAGAAAAGAGACAGAAGTAGTGGTAGAAGAGGATGAATCTGCCATTGGGGAAACACACAAGGTATTGGAATAGTTGGATATACCAACCAACCCAGTGGTTGAACCATCACTTAGTGTGGAGACATCACCAATAGCCTATGACGTGTTATTTGGAGATATGGTGAATGAAGAGGGAAATGCAAACAACAAAACTGATGTTGGATTACTGAGAGGGGGGGTGAATCAGTAATAAATCAATTTAATCATTTTTCACCATAAAATTAAAGTGTTATATCAATGTAGTATTATCATCCAATAGTTGCAAAGTAAATAAACAATGAACAAATGAGAAATCACACACATATACAGTACACCAGTGTTTTGCGTGGAAACCCAAAGCAAGAGAAAACCACATAATGTTTTTTCTTATATGTCTTTAAGAATTACATTCATTGGAAGAAACAACTTCCTTTGTTTTCCAGCTGCAACTAGAAGGAGGCTTCAACCCCCTAGTTTCTCAAGCTACAACCTGAGGGAAGCTCCAACTCCCCAATTCTCTGGATAGAAGTCGAAGGAAGCTAAAACCCCCTATGTTCTCCATCTACAACCGAAAGGTGGCTACAACAACCTGTCCTTGCCTCGTCCAACCTCCCAGACGTATAAGTAGAATGATGGAACCACTGTCACACTATCACTATGAGATATACTGCTATAAACATGTGTTACACATGAAATTTGCACACCTAGGTACCTCTCCCTAAGTGTCGTAAAGTGTCGTATAAGTGTCGCATACACCTTGACACCATGGAATAACCTATGTNAAGTGTGAGAATCCACCTCACATTTGGTTTCCTATTTTTTATGGCAGGTGGAGGATCTCATTGATGGTTGAACTATTTCCTCCTTAAAATCCTTGAGAGATATTTCCTCCCCAAAATCCTTAAGAGATATTTTCTCCCTAAAGATCTTAGAGATCCCTTTCTTAGTGGATCTGATGAGAGATCCTCTCCATGGTGGTTAAATTTCCAAATCCTATATAATGAGGGGTTTCCATGGAGAAGGGGGAATGGAGATTGAGAATTATACCAAACTTATGATCTCATGAGTGGTATGTCATTTGGAGAATCAACATTCTGTGTGTGGATTGTTTAAGCAAGGGTTTGGACAAGGGGAACTTGATGAAGCTGATGCACTCGCATCTATGCTTATAAGTTTTCTTCATTGTTGTTCTCATTAATATAATATGCTTGGCATATTTCTTTCAAGTATGTGTTTGATATAACATGAATTTGTCTCTAATAGATAGATCTATTTCGAGCTAATCTCAGTAGAGTAGGAAGTTGTTTGTACTTTTGTTTGTCTACAGGGCTTATCGAGGAGTTTAAGATTGGAGCTCAACTCGGACTGTGAAAGGAAAAACACCGGTAAAAAGGTACTTATTTTCTCCTTCCTCCTCACACATTAGTTTATATAGATCTAAAAGGAATTCAATGTCCATGATAAGCATCTTTTGTCTTAAGAGTTAAGAGTCTAGCTCTCAAGAGGAGATCTACCTATCCCCAAGGAGATTTTCCTACAATGGAAATTGGTGACTCCACTAGGGAAGGAATCCTATTGTATTTCCTTGGTTTTTCCCTTCCCTTTTACCACCTTTCAGATCATTTTTTCTATTTTTTTATGATCCATTATCCTTCTCCCATCTTCACTTACATTTTCACCAATTTTTATGCATTCTGGGTGAATTTTTTGCAATTTTTGGCTCTTTTTCTAAGCTTATGGGAGGACCAACTCGCCCCTGTAGGCCATATCAGAGCACTGTTATATCATCAGTTCTCCCCTATAGTGATTCAAGGAGCTTTATAACACTTGTGTACCCTTTTGGGGGAACGCTAGTCTCCTTCTTGGGGTTTTTCTACCTTTTTCTCATTAGTGTTTTTGCAACTTGTTTTGTGGAATTCTTTACCCAGTATTTGTGAATGGTTTGTGAAGTTATTTGGATTGGTTTTTGATGCTTATCACTCCCTTTTTTCTTGATTGGAGCTTGAATCCATTTTCATAAATGTGAAAATTGCTCTTTCTAACTGCTCCTTTTGTCGGGACAATTTTGGTATTTTCTCTTTCTCCCTATATCTTTTTGGATTCTTCTCTCCATTTTATTGTACTCCTTGGATGATTTTTGGTTTTAGGATCCTTGATTGAGTTCTTTTTAGACCAATAGTCTTCTTTTTTTTCTTTTAGTTCTCACTACCTTGAGTGCGTGCTTTGTTTGTAGCCTTTTTCTTCATGTCTTTTGCATCTGCATAGGACTCTTTCTCCTGATTGAAAGTAATGGAGCATTGAAGGTTTTGTGTTTAATTTATGTATACATCATAATCAAACAAAGAACATATATGAATTCTTGATTTTAGGTAGTGAAACTAGCTTGCATTTGAAGTAGCAGAATTGCATGTTTTCGGGCATTTTTGGGACATTGTGCATCTGAAATGATGAATGTTTTCTCCTTCTCGTAGCATAGATTTCATCAAAATGAAAACATTGCATCTTCATCTCTTTGCATAACTTTTGAGTCGGTCAAAACACCATATTTTCCATGCCATTTTCCTTTTGAGTAACAACAGTCTTAAAAATCAATGCTTAACTAAAATTTATTAGACTTTTTACATCTTTGTTAGAAAACCTACATTAGTTTAAGGTGTAGGGCTTTGGAATAGGCTGAAAGAATAACTTTCCAAAGATATCAAACAAACTTAGTATATTGCGGTAGGGAGAGTGGAATCCAATTGTCATATAGGCTTTTTGGGATCCCCCTCTCACACAAGGGTTATGCACGAGGTCGCATTCGGGCGAATTACAGAGATTATCCCTCCATGGTTCAACTGTTTGTAGTGGTCGGATCATATATTGGGGGTCACTTGAAGGTATACCCAATATTATGTATGGGAGCCTCTCGGGTTGATTTCGGACCTGTTATCCTACCCATACATTTCAGATTGGACTGTCGATTGTACCCACCCAGGGACTCACTACGAATTGGTGTCTGTAGTTGCCATAATCTTTAGGTACTTACATGAGTTGACAGTGAAGGGAAGTCTCACTGTACCCAGAATAGACATTGGTCAAAATCACTCGGGCTCCTTGGAGGGTAAATCCACAATTACTGTGTGGAATCTTGCACCAAGGTGAAAGTCCGTTAAGCAAGTCACCATTGTAACTATTCCACCATATCCTAGCCCCTTCTCGATTTGATCACACGACGTTAGATTTCATCACCAACTAGTATGATCATCAAGAGAAGTTTTGTTTGATTGGTCGATTCCTAGATTTTATTAGCGTATGTTGTTTCTTTTTGTTAGTTGGCCCTAGATTTTCAGTTTGTTTTGTTATTCTCCACAATTGAGCCTATAGATGATAAAGGTATTCGCCAATCATGTAGGATGCAAGCGCTGCCTCCAGAAGGCTATCAACCCTTACCTCCTAACCCTCCAGAAGACAACTACCGTAGAGAGGTAGAAAATCAATCTGACACTGGAAGTGTTATTTCTCCTCCGTTAGATAACTCAGAAGGCACTTTGGTTATGGTTGAAAATACCACTACATATGTGTCGATAACCCCTCTCGAACCACTTTTGGTTCGTTTAGACTCCCTTGGGAACATCATAGACAAAGAGGTCTCACGATTACTGGAGAGAACTTTTATCGAAACATATATGGGATCTACAAAACCAATCTTTGGTGATGAGTATAGGACTCATGTTTGTCCTAGCACCACAGTAGATACCAATCCCACACCTTCTCGTTCTGTATGGAGGACATCATCGAGACGTGATCTCTATGAACATTTCGAATCCTTTCGACAACCCTTTCATCCTCATGACCCTCCCAGTGAAACAGGACCATCCAGTCAAACCATGAATCACCCAGTCGATCAGGCTATTAACCCTACTGTTACACCAGCACAAGTCCATCCTAATGTTGGACTCATCACCTCTACTCATCTCCAAGGCACTTCAATACCTACCCCCGTTTCTACAGGATTTTACTCTACAACTCCACATGTTCCACACGATCCTGCTAGGACATCTTCTCACCTGAGAATGCAGACCCATGCCGGCCAAACACAATCGGCTAGAGGAAGACCACCATCTAATGAACCTTTACCTCCTGTAAGACTACCTTTCCATGGTGGTCCTACCCCTCCCAGGGGAGAACCCCCTTTTCATGCTCCTCGTGGAGGGCACCCTCCATTTTCCAGTCATACCCTGGTCATTAA
Organism: Picea mariana; assembly: GCA_032191745.1. Classification (NCBI taxonomy): domain Eukaryota; kingdom Viridiplantae; phylum Streptophyta; class Pinopsida; order Pinales; family Pinaceae; genus Picea; species Picea mariana. The sequence goes on along the minus strand of JASDQU010500794.1, from coordinate 35,345 downwards.
TCCACCACTGGTAGGAGGGCAACCTTCATTTTATGAAAACCCTCCACCATCCTGGGGAGTATCTTTAGGAGAAACTTTTATTCAACCTCACATTGGGGGGTACTTGTATAATAATCCATTAGGAGGAGTATCAAATTATTTTCCTTCCGGAACGTCTTATGTACAACATTATCCGGGCGGTATCCCAAACACCGCCTGGAGTTCTCTAGGACCACAATATTATCCTCCTCACAGGTCTAATGTGTATCCACCTCCGAGATCTACTCCTTACCATTCTCAAGGGAAAAATGTTTATCCTCCTCATGGGAAAATAAATCACCCAGCCTATAATTCTCAGAACCCACCAGGTTATGCAAATGTTTCTCATCCATCATTGAATCCTGCTTATCCTAGCCAGCAACAACCATATGTAGGAGGACCTATTGGTTACAACTATCCACCTAACCCATTTTATGGTCCTACTGGTTTTTCTATGCTGCACCAGTATCATCGGAAAATTAACTGACAACTACCTTTCCTTGCGACTCTGGATCTCCCAGACTTGTCTCGGTTAACTAATGATCCTATTTTTCATTCACCAGTTTGGCCAGTCATTCTAGCTAAACTTCCTTCTGATATTCTGAAATTTGACGGAAAATCTAGCGAAGATCCAAACAACCATGTGATGAATTTCCATTTGTGGTGTTCATCAAACTCCCTCATGGATGATTCTGTACGTTTGCATCTTTTCCAGCGAACACTTATCGGCTCGGCAGCAAAGTGGTATATTGAACTACCACGTTCTTCTTTTCATAATTTCAATTCCCTTTCCATGTCTTTCCTCAGGCATTTTCAACTACCTATTCACTACGAGACAAGTACTAAACTCTTGAACTCCCTTCGTCAAATTGACTCTGTGCATATCTCTGACCATATTCATGAGTGGAGGTGATGACGAAGGATGATCAAGGCAATCATTCCTAACATATTATTGGCGGAATGGTTTACTAAATCAATTTTACCCCCGATCGCTCGCGATGTCGCTATGGGTGGCGCGGTCACAGAGGAAGAAGCCATCGCTCAGGCTCAGTATTTAGATTTGGTTTATTCCCAATATGGTACTTCGTATGATTTTCTTCCGAATGTTGCTCGAGCTAATACCGATCCATCTAAACTGTCATCCTCATCTCATGCGGATGTTGTTATCAGTTCCGTCAAAACTCAAATTACTTCCCAATCGATCACACTCTCCTCTACCTCCCCCCAAACTCAGATCTCTGAGGTGAATGCAGTTCAATATACCCCTTCACAACAATCCATAGGTAAGAAGAAGACAAAGAATAAATCAAAAAATAACAATGAACAACCAAAAAAGCAAGCTCAAACACCTGCTACCGAAAATCAAACACAACGGAAACTGAAATTCATGTGTATCATTTGTGGTGATGATCACTACACTCGAGACTGTCCAATTCGCAATGAAGTGGCCAAAATTTTCCAATGAAAGTCACAACCCACTGTGCTTACTCAGTCTTTTCCTCAGAAGCAATCCATGGTTGCTCAAACCCCCTCTCCTGGGGGAAATTCTAGCCATCCTAATGATGAGGCCTCGTCAAGTGCACATATTTATATGTTTAATGGGATTAATTTGACCACTCAATCTAAGACATATGACACACCAGGTAACCCTGACAAAGTAAAAGACATTAATTGTACCAGTACTTTACCAGTTCCATCACCGCCCTCCGTTAGTCTTCCATCAGGTAATCCTCCATCTGGACCACTTCAGATTGAGAAACCCATGTTCAACTCTATCTTACGCCCTCCCAAGAGCACTATACGTAAATCTACCTTTAATCCCAGTTCACATGCCACCCAAAACTACAACATTGTTGAAGATTTGGCTCAAACACCATGTGCTATGTATGCGTTAGAAGTTCTACAGCACTACCCCAATCAACGTAGAACGCTTTTGGCCGCTATTGGTGTTGTTGATCCTAAGTCGTCCAACCATATCATGTTTAACCTAGACAATTATGCATCTCGACTCTCTCACCAACTTGCTTTCCAAGTTGATGTTGTTGTTGACAATCAACAAATCCATCGAACTATTCTGGATGAGGGAGCCTCAACTTGTGTCATGTCTTTAGCATGTTGGAAAGGTTTAAACTCACCCACACTTAACAAATCCCCAACGATGTTACGCGCCTTCGATGGGCGAGGTTTTCATCCCCATGGGATTTTACAGTCCCTGCCCATCCAATTGGGTGGAAAAACTGTTACTATTGATGTCGAGGTGGTCGATGCTCCCCTCGATTACAACTTGTTACTTGGAAGAAGTTGGTTTTATGCTATGACTGTTGTTGCCTCGTCGGTTTTTCGATGTGTCCAATTTCCTCATCAGGGCAAAATTGTGACTGTGGATCAGTTGGATTTATGCATGATCGATGCTCGCGCTCCCACTACCAACAATATTCCTTTCTTGGGAGACCACAAGATCACGTATGAAAGCGTTGGTGTTGGATTACTAAAAGATTCTATCCTCATGGGTACCTTCCCTACACCACTTCCATTAACTACACATCATATTTCCACCGTCGATATGATTTCAACCACGGCTTATCAATCTTTGGAATCATCTGGCCCTTGGATTCTACCTTGTCCGTTGGAATTCGATGACCTAGGTGACACCGTGCCACTTAGTCCAGCCGAAACATCATACGTTTCTATCCAATCCACTTCTCCCTCGTCGGATGATCAACATCTATTGGCACCTGATGTTTCCTCAATACAATCATAGTTGAGTTCCTTGCCATCTAAGATCGATTATATTTCCCCAACTTTTCCCTCGGATGAATCTATCATGGAAATGTTGCTCATTGAAGAGATACCTTGGGATGATAACCATCATTGATCCTCTTTTCTTCCCCCTCGTGAAGAAATTTAGGAAGATATACAGTCTATCTCCCCTCCTGATGTTGATTTTCTATCGTCTCCCATGCCTTCGACTTCCGATGATTTGGATCTGGTAGTTGACATGGTGATTTCTTCTATAGGGCTATTGGAGCCTGATCTCCTTACCCCTGTCGCGGCCCTCGACATGTGTTCCTTCCAGAGTGATTATCTTCCATCTAGCAAAGATCTCTTGGAAGCCATGGCTGAGTTTTGTCCCTTGACACGGTATCCTTCCAGAGCGTTATTCTCTTGGAAGCCATGATCAATCAAAGTCTACGAGCATAGTTTACTTCTATGTAGCAAGCTCGTTAAAAAATGAAACAGAGGCTACGAGCATAGTTTCTCTTCTATGTGGAAAGCTCGTTAAAAAATGAAACAGAGACCATGAGAATAGTTTTTCCTCTCTATAGCAAGCTCATTAAAAAATGAAACAGAGGGCATGAGCATAGTTTTCCTCTCTGTAGCAAGATCATTAAAAAATGAAACAACAATATGGGGATCGAACCCGGAACCCTGAGCATAGTTCTTTTCTTGTGTCAAGCTCGTTAAAAAATGAAACAGTCACTTCTCTTGAACCTTCTTTTCATCCACCCTTCTCCTTTTTCTCATCTACTAGAGAAATTGGTGACAACCTCAAATTCAATGAATGAATTGAAGCTTGGAGGGCATGTCTCCAACCTTTGATGATCATTCTGGAGTTAAGCCACTAGATTTTCAATATGGGGGCATATTGAGCTTAGTCTTTGTTTTTTCTCATGCTTGTAAATACATGAGAATGCATCCGGGTAAACTTTTATCTCTTTTTCGAACCTATATGGATACACGAAAAAGGAACCCCCTGGAGTCTCCTTTAAGCTCTTTTCAAACTCTCTAAACATGAAAAGATTTTTGAGTGATCTTGCTTTCCTTTCCCACTCTTTAAAGGTTTGAAAGGGCATCTTTCTAGTGATAATTTATCTCTTTTTCGGCCTCGCGAGACTAACATTATGAAAAAGGACAACATTGGAGTCATCTTTAAGTTCTTTTCAAACTCTCTAAACATGAAAAGATTGCCAAGCGACCTTGTTCTCTTCACGCTCGTTAAAGCATTTGAAGAAAACTTCTGTTGAGCGATAGTTTATCTCTTTTTCGGTCTCATCAGACTACTTTATGAAAAAGGAACTGAGAGAGTTCTCTTTTAAGTGTTTTTCCAGAATCTATAATCATGAAAAACCTTCGAGTTTTCTATCTTTGGACTTGTTAAACAAACATCAACATGCCCATACGGGACCAAACCCTTACTTCTTCCAGTTCGTTAAACAAAGGAAGAGAACTTACCAAAGGTGAGTTATATCAAGTATGTGTTACCCTCCTCGAGCTCTTTAAATTAAAAAGAGGTACTCGTTTATCTGGATGGGGGAAAAAATTGAAAGAAACAAGCCAAGCAGTTTTTGAGAACATTACCAAGTAAATCTTAGAGTCACCCTTGAATACGACACTTTGTCTTTGTGCACATCTTAATCCACTGAACCTATGCACTGAGCCAATCCTTTGAGTTTCTTTTACTCCTTTGGGTCACCCGAAGAAAGTCACTGCATCCATTGCATCATCATGTTTTGGTCCATGTCATGTTTCTACTATTGTGCCTCAGTGTTCAAGGGAAGTATCCACCTCAAGAGTCAACCATCCCAAATATCTTGTTTCAATACCTATGTCAGTCTATGTTCATTTGATCTACCAGTTACATCTTTGTGTCTTTTTTGTGTCGTTGATGGGGGATACATCAAGGCCCTCCTTCGACGAGTCTATTCCTGTCGACTTCAACACATTATCCAGGAACTAGACTTAGAAACCAGTTAGTACTTTGGGACCTGCATGCCTCAATGGAAGGCCTCCTCATGTTCAACAGTGATTTTACATCATTGACCTCTGATCAGATGATTCCATGGATGTTCAACTTTAGCTCATCCATTCACATTCGTTGGAATGTACTAGAGTACCTTGGAAATCATTGACATCAATGGTGATCTCCTTCGCGCTTGTTAACGGTTTACATCATTGACCGGTAATCAAGTGGTTTCTGCCATGTTCAACATCAGGACATCTATTCACATGGTTAGATTCGTACTACATTGGGATCAGTAAGAATACCCTGGG
>JASDQU010500794.1:7088-27217 GCA_032191745.1 Picea mariana | reverse complement strand
CATCACTTCACTTTATTATTTACCTTCTAAAATATCTTAAACCACTTTGACTACTTTGACCTTTTGGGACTTCTAGATGTCTCATGAGGGTTCTCCAACTTCACATGGCGATAACTCTCTAACCGTGAGGAGTTATGTGATGTTCCACATACCACTAGAAATGGCATGAAATGTACTATCCATATAGAATATTATTATCTAAAAATATATCATAACACATACCATTATCCATCAAACAAACTTGGGTCCATTACCCAAACCTTTCTCCAACTTCACATGGCCATAACTCTCTAACCGTGAGGAGTTATGTGACGTTCCACATACCAGCAGAAATGGAATGAAATGTACCATCCATATGGAATATTCTTACATAAAAATATATCAAAACTCATACCATTATCCATCAAACAAACTTGGGTCCATTACCCAAACCATTGTGCTATCAGAATTCATTACCAAACTTTCTCCAAGGGTTGACATCAATCACTGAGGGTTGACATAAATATATAATATCACTCTCCAATGGTTGACATCAATGAAAACTAACAAACCATACCAACTCTCCATCAACCTAAGCCATATGTCTGACAACAGAGACATTTGGATTCCCAATATTATACATTATTAGAGATGTTGCTATGAAGAATATTTCGTTGTCATCACTACCTTAATTCCATGGTATGTCAACAGAATATCCCAATTCATTTTTGTTTGAATTTGATATACTATGTAGGAGTTATAATAACATTGATAGTGCAAAAAAACTAAAACTCTTTCCAACCACACTCAAAGACTCAACATTAAGGTGGTTTATGAGACTAGGAGAACACATTATCTTATCTTGGGATGGCATGAAGGAGACCTTCTTCCAGAAATATTAGGACTACTGCAGACCTAGGGATGCTAGGAATGACATATTTAAAATGCAACAGTCTGAGGAGGAAAGTTTGGAAGATTACCTATAAAGGTTCCTATATAACTATCAAAAGACGAAACAATTTTCCTTAAACACAGCCACAGTTAGGACCATGTTCCTAAAGGGTATAAGGGATGACTGTATCGAGGTACTAAATCTCATGAGTTTTGGAGATTTATATCATAAGTCATTTACAGACATTGCGGAGTACTGTAAAAGGTACTCTCGTAGCCAAGCCAAAACGGGAAAAAGTGTGATCTTATAGGAAAACCTACCAAACCTACTCCAGGAGGTGTTACAAGGATACAATTAGGGAATCTACTTGAAAATTTCAAAACAAACATCCTAAATACAATCAGTATCCAGTTAAACACCATGAAAATAAAAAAGAAACAAGAAGAATAAAATTGAATAAAATTCTACTTTAGCAATTTTATGTCCTCGGTGAAGGAAGAAGCACCCTGAAAAAGAATGTCCTATTAACGTTATCGAAATGTGAGTCCTTTGTGCAAAATATCACCCTACCAATGAGTGCCCTTCTTTACTTGGACTAAAATCCATTTTCAAGGGAGGGGGAGAACCTCAGGAAACATCATATCCCCCCAAAAGAGCATGGAGACAACAAAATCCTAACATGTTTTATGACCCTACCACACAATACCCACAACAATAATGGATTCCTCCAATGCCTTATTCTCAACGGACACATCAGAAACCACAAGTCCAACCTTGGAAAAAAGGATGGAGAAGCCATGCATATGGGAATGTTCCTTTTCAACCACCAATTCTTCTTACTTACCAACAATATCCTTCAAATATATCTCAGTTGTTACCAAGATTTAATCCACCTTCTTTACTTCCACATTCCCAACTACAACCACAACTCACCTTTTCTTTGAACCCAAATCAGCAACAACAAATGCAAGATGCATCTAATCCAAATCCCCCTCGTCCTACTCCTATTCTTTTACAACCCATCCCTAATCCAAACAATATACCTACTCAACCTGTACATAACCTTGAAGTGAAAACTTTCCCAACTTATGTTATAACTCCTACTCACTAAATGAAATTCAATTGAGATCTGGTAAAGTCTTGAATAAACTGAATTCTACAGTGGTTATTAGAGAAGAAGAACATATAGATGACCAACCCAATGCAGAAGAAGACATCCCTGTACAAGATGAAATTCCCCCTCACTCTCCTAAACCATGATAAATACCTTAGGAAGCTAATCCTCCACCCTATCCAGAAAGGCTACTTCTAAAGAAACCTGAGGTACCTCTAGGACATGAATTAGAGGTTGAACTAAGGAGTGTATGTGTAAATATTCCCCTACTCCAAGCCATTAAATATATTCTAATCTATGCTAAAATTACAAGGGATGTTTTCATCAAAAATCCTGGAAGGAAGAGAAAGGAACCTCCTGTCATAAAAGTGGTTGGAAAATTATCAGAATTTATATCAAAAATGCCATCCAAATATAATGATCTAGGAAACTTAGTGGTGACTATAGAAATTAATGGTATTTCTTTGTCAAATACCCTTATAGATATAGGAGCAAAAATAAATTTTATGATTTTTGACACTATGTGTACGCTGCAACTAAATCATTTAAGGCCAACACAGACCTTGTTGGAATTGGCAGACAAATCAGTCATCATCCCAGGAGGAAGCCTATATGATGTAACGATTACCTTAGCATCCTGGGAGTATACTATGGACTTATTTGTAATTCATTCAAAATCCTTAAAACCTAGGAATCAAGTTGTGCTTGGTTGACCTTGGTTGGCCACTGTTGATGCATTTATTGGTTGCTAGTATGGGGAGATAACAATTTCTAATGGAACCCACAGTCAGAAACTTGTTCTCTTTCCTCCAGCCCAACCAACCACTGAAGTTAGAGTATGGATGGAGAATCCTTATGGGGAAGAGAACTATTCTTATCTCATGTTAACACTTGAGCAAGAAAAGGGATTTCAAGAACAAATTGAAGAACAGATTTTAAGCCTATTTTTAACCAATGTAGAATGCATTGAGTACCCTCAATCTTTCCCAAAATTCACACATATTTTCAACCCTGAGTTCCAGGAGGTTTGGAATCCCTCCACTTCTACATTACTTAATATATTAGAAATAAGTGAATAAGAGAAGCCAAATGTCCAGACTGTTGTAATCAGTTCTGGGAAATCCCTGTGTATAAATTATGGCCTAGAATCAGATCAACAACAAAAATTGATTTGAATGATCGAAGGACATTCTGGAGCTTTTTCATGGTATTACTCCGATATGAAAGGAATTCACCCTGATACATGTATACACCATATTTACACCAATGATCAAATCAGACCCGTTAGGAAGCCCCAAAGAAGAATGAACCCAGCCTTAAAATACATAGTGAAATAAGAGCTCCAAAAACTCTTGCATGTCAATTTCATTTACCCTATTTTAGATAGCAAATGGGTGTCTTCATTAGTCATTGTCCCCAAAAAAAATGGCAAGTGGAGAATTTGTGTGGACTTCAGGGAGCTGAACAAGGCTACCTATAGAGATTATTTTCCCTTACCTTTCATAGACCACGTCTTGAACACCTTGTCTGGGAAGAGGTACTTTTCTTTCCTATATGGGTTTAGTGGGTAAAATTATATCCAAATTGCCCCTGAAGATCAGGAGAAAACCACATTCACTTTCCCATGGGGTTCTTATGCTTATATGGCTCTTTTCTTTGGGTTGTGTAATGCCCCTGCCACCTTTCATAGGGTTGTCCTAGCCATTTTTTCTAATTTAACCCATGACTATGTAGAAGTCTATATGGATGACTTCGCAGTATATGGGGATTCTTTTCAACAAGCAGTGGGCAATTTGGAGAAAGTATTGATCAGGTGTAAAGAGAATAATCTCTCCCTCAGCCATGAAAAATATAGAATGATGCTCACTGACGGGATTGTCTTGGGTCATCATTTTTTTGATACTGGAATACAGGTAGATCCTGCTAAAATTGACATTATTTCTCAAATAAGAATCCCTAGCTCACAAAAGTTAGAATATTCTTGGGGCATGCTGGATATTACAAGATATATTTTCAAAATTTCAAAATTTTGGTTTCTCCACTGTTCAAATTATTAACAAACGAGGATGAATTCCATTGGGATGAGCAATGTCAGATTTCTTTTGAAATTTTAAATATATTTTTTTCCAGTGCCCCTGTGTCAAGAGGACCAAATTGGTCTCTTCCATTTCATATCTACATTAATGCCTCAGATATCACTTTGGGAGTCATTCTAGGACAAAGAGAAAACCAAATCCCCTATGTTATCTACTTTGTTAGAAAAAATCTCTCCTCTAATGAAGTGAATTACACCATCACTGAAAAGGAATTCTTATCAATGGTTCATGCAATTGATAAATTCAAACGCTACATAACAAGGTATGACGTTTTTTTACACACAGACCATTCAGCTATTATATTTTTAATGAATAATCTTGTGACAAATGCTAGAGTTACTATATGGTTGCTACTATTGCAATAATTCAATATTACTATCATTGACAAACCTGGCAAAGATAACCTTGTTGTTGATTTCCTATATAGACTCATTCATACAGGTGATAATGCCCCGATGGATGACAATTTTCCAAATGAAAGTTTGTTTGTTATTTCTACTTACATTCCTTGGTATGTAGATGTGGAAAACTATCTTGTAACAGGGAAATTACCTCATAATTTGTCCCTTCGATAAAAACATAGGATTATTCAGCTGAGCACAAAGTATATGTGGCATGATGATTTTCTATACCGTACAGAACCTGATTTGGTGATTAGAAGATGTGTACGGGAGGATGAGATGTATGATATCTTCAAAACTTCCATGATGGCCCATGTGGAGGCCATTTTGTTGATAAGAGGACAACATACAAAATACTACAGACAGACTACTATTGGCCAACCATTTTCAGGGATGAAAATAAATATGTGGCCAGTTGTGATGATTGTCAGAGGATGGGAAAACCAACTGCAACTAATGAGATGCCTCTCCAATATTAGGTAGTAATTGAACCATTTGATAAATGGGCTTTGGAATTTGTAGGCCCTGTCAACCCCATGTCTAGAAGAAGAAGGTATATATTGGTCTGTATAGATTATGTGACTAAATGGGTAGAGGATAAATTTTTGTACTCTGCAAATGAACAATCTGTTATTGATTTTCTACTCGAAGACATCTTTACTCGTTTTGGTGTGCCTTGAGAAATAGTGACAGACCAAGGAACCCAATTTACCTCCAATCTGGTCAAAGCTATTACTGAACAATATCAAATTAAACATAGGAAATCCTCACCTTATCACCCCCAAGCAAACAGATAAGTGGAATCAACCAACAGAGTGATAGAGGATATACTTACCAAGACAGTTTAGTTACACCATAAAGATTGGGTGGATTGGTTTCTTGAAGACTTATGGGCCTACAGAGAAAATTGGAGAAACACCACATGCCATACACCTTATGAACTAGTGTATGGGAAGTAGGTGTTTCTTCCCATAGAATTTCAAGTAAAAAAAATTAGGACTGTTATGCAATTGGGAACGGATTTGGATGAAGCCCAAAAACAAAGGATACTGCAACTAAATGAACTTGATGAAATCAGACAAGATGCTCTAAAGAGGACTACACTTATTCAAGAACAAAGGACCAAATGGCATGACAAGTATATCAAGAAGAAATATTTTCAATCTGGTGATTGGGCCCTTCTATATGAAAGTAGGTTCAAGAGTTTTAAAGGTAAATTTTCCACTCGATGGTTGGGACCTTATGAAGTAGAAATAGTTTATGACAATGGTTCAGTAAAGATAAAGATTATTGATGAAGATCAGACCTCCTTTGTTGTGAATGGGCATCGATTGAAAGTGTATCATAAGCCTCTATCTAAAGAGGATTTTATCAAACAAGATATTCATAATTTTGAAATGAAATTGGTAAGCAAGAGGGGTTCCCCTCATGTTGAACCACCACTGTAATTTTTCGTTGTGTGATTTGGTTTAATTTTGTACATACATGTATATATAGGTGTGTGTTAGATAGTGATTATTTTGTGGTGTTATTAACAAAGGAATAAGTTGATTATGTTCTCATGTAGATAAGAAATAAAGAGAACATTTTCCAGAGGTGAGTTTATTCATTTACCCAACCATGGTAGATTACTCATGGGAAAGGATCCAAAAGGATTTTTCTTTAAGTTTTTCAGACTTCTAAAAATTGAAAACACCAACGAGCACTAACTAACCTGGGCTCAAGAAAAATCAACAGGACAATATAAGGAGTTTTCTTTAAGTTTTTTAGACTCCTAAAAATTGAAAACACCGACGAGCACTAACTGAACTGGGCTCGAGAAAAATCCACAAGATAGTATAAGGAGTTTTCTTTAAGTTTTCCAGACTCCTAAAAATTGAAAATACCGGCAAGCATTAACTAATCTAGGCTCGAGAAAAATCCACAAGACAATGGTAGTTAGGATCTTGTTTTCAATAAAATGGGAGTGGAAATGAAAACAATGGTTTGTCTGGTTCCAAAAAGAGGAGGTTTTTCACTTCTAAAGGAGGATGTCTAGTTGTAGTTGCCTTCTTTTTACAGAGCTTGGAGCCCAATCATTAGATCTTTTACCTCATTTTATGATACTTCCACTACATTTTCAAAATTTCATTCCAATTTTCCACCTCTACTTCAGCTAGACCCATAGAACATGTTTAAACACAAAGAACAACCCTACAGGATTCTAGGTACTTTTCCAAAGTTCACCCAGTACCAGAAAAGCCTCTTTTTGTTCATCCAGTACTAAACTGATTCTTTGTGCTAATCCAATACTGAAAAGTCTTTTCATTCATCCGGTACTAAACTGATTCTCTATGTTGATCTGATACTGACAAATCTCTTTGCATCGGTTTGGTACTAAAATAAATCCTCTATACTGGTCTGGTACTAAAATGATAGTGTTGTCATGATCTAGTACTGAATTTGTGCTCTGATATTGACGAGGCGATTCTGGTAACATTGCTCTACATTTGATATAGCTTCAATGGTTCGAATGCCTTCCAAGGTAATATAGAGGTATGGACTCAATGTTTATTCCTTTCTATTAAAAATCACATGATTTTTTCATTTTACATATGGTTACCCTCATTTTCTCTTGTTATTTTGAATCACTAAACCTCCATATCATTATTTTCCGAAGTTCTTCATGATTCCCCTAGTTTCAAAATCAATGATAATGTACATGACTCTCTTCATAAGGTGATCATCCATTTTGGCATATCTTGTCAAAAATTATCGTTTGTATGATGAAAAAAATATGATTATACCACTTCCTATGAACTCATGTTGTTTAAACTTATAACGTTGAATAATACCTAATGATGATTTCTGGTCACATCACCCACATTCATCGTAATCATTGCGGAAACTGGTAAGAAAGGGATGTGACTCTACTTGTGGGTATGATCATCACCTTATCCGTGAACACGATATCGACCCATTATTTATGACTTCTTCCTTACCTCGCTATCATTTCAAAGAATTGATTTGTCTTCTTGATTTCATTATATACGCTCTTTTGGATGGCTTCGACATCCAAATGAGCATTAATTAACCATTATTCTGTTATACACCACTTGATCCTCTCCTACTATCTCGTTACTCTGGCTCCATCACCTTGTTCTCGTAGTGTTACGTCCAGTACCAAACCCCCGCCTAAGTTCCATTTCTTATACTTTTTTTAAATCCCGTCTTTAAGCAGTCATGGGGGTTGACATGCACGAACTAGTGTTTCATATGTATAGAGAAATGAAGGAGTATCAATCTTGCAAAGAAAAATTTGAATAGGTTGGTTGGGTTCCCTTCTTTGAAAAATTTAGAGGACATCATGATGGGGTATCTTGTGCCTTTGTCTAGAGTTATGATGGAGAGAGCATCAAGTTCGGGGACCTAAAACTAATAATTACTGAAGCTACCATATCTGAGGTGATCAGGTTACCTTCCACTGGAGAGAAGTATTTCAAAGGCATCATCATGGACAGAGTCATCTATCAAAAATTCTTGAAACCTGAGCATCTGGACCCAAATTGGACGAAAGGTATATCCAGAGGTTGGATCAAAGAGGAATATTGTACAATTCTTGTCTTCTTGCTGAAATTTTTAACTTGTGAAGGGAGGTATGCAGTAACCTTTCTTTATCATTTAAGGCTTTTATTGCATTTTGAAGGAGACCCATACATAGACTTTCCTCATTTCCTACGTATGAGTATAAACAAGATGTTGAGGGGTGTTAAGTATACATCCAAGAAACTCGAAACCAGTCTTTGTCACCATGGGCTAATGAAACTCTTGGTTGTCCATGAATTGAGGAAACGAGACAGTAGTTGAAAGAAATTCCTAACATAAAACTTTGCTCACTAGACTTATAATTCTGTAGAATGGAGTGTAAAATGGGAACATAGTAAAGGGTCAGACGGGAAGAAGAGAGATAATAGAAAGAAAGAACATAAATTTAGTAAAACAATCGATCATTTTGACCCTAGATCACCACAATATTTAAGTAAATTGAGCAAAGGGAAGGCAATAGTTTTAGAAGAACAACATGCACCTGTGGTGGCACAATCATCCAATATCAAGAACACTCAACCAGACCTATCCACGAAAATTAAAACTAAAATCAATATGAAAAGGAGGAAGAAACAGAGTTCTGGGAATGAAACTTGGAAAGTTGCAGACACTGTCCCCAAGGTAATTGTTGAAGTATCTAATGAGTAGGCTGGGGAAATTACAAAAAGTATTCCAGAAGGAGTTCTTGAAAACCCTCAGGAACAGGTTTGGGAAATTGCAAAGAATACTCCATAAGTGATTGTTAAAATGCCTAAAGAAAGAGGAGGAGAAGCATAAAGACTCTCGAATTGAGGTTCAAATGCAAGAAGAAATGCAGAGACAATGAAGGTAGTACTATAGCACAATCCTCTAGCAGGAAGACCAGAAGTACACTAGAGGAACAAGTTCCAACTCCTACATCCAAGCCCTATAGTAGAAATACCATGAGGACACCAGAGGAGATAGTTCCGGCCCCTACATCCAAGCCCTCTGGTAGAAATAGAAGGAGTGAAAAAATAAAACAAATGCCAATCTCCCCACCTAATCCCTCTAGAGGAAAAGTGAAGAAGGCACAGGATAAGCAAATTTCAGTACCTAGTTCTGATCCTAAAATGAAGAGGAGGATATTGTTTAAAGAGGAAATTCTTGTTCCTATGAGCACACCCGAGGAAGTCCCAAGTCTAGGATGAATAACCACTCAGAGTATGGTTAAGCAGGGGCTAATTCTTCATGTCCCTTATTTTTCAAAAGATCTAGTGGACATTCCAACTTCACTAGAGCAAGACAAAATTTATGTAGCAACTATTAGTGAAGCAGAGGAATTAGTAACAGAAACACTAAAGGACTTAAGGAGAGAAGTTAAATCCAGGGAAGAGATAACAGAGAAAGCAGTACATGAACCAGTCATATCTCTGACCATAAATCATTTGGAATTAAAATTTAAAAATATTACAAAACAGAATGCAGGGTTGAAGCAAGAAATAGAGGAGTATAAAGTGTTAGATAGGCATATCAAGAAAGAGAACACACAACTAAAGGAGAATAACTGCAGACTATAGGGAGAGCATGATGAGGTCTCTGCCAAGATGAACAAAGTTGTGCGCCTAGCACAATATACATGAGTCATTAAGAGGTAGATCAAGGATGAGGCTTCAGGGATGGATATCTTAAAACCAGGTAGCTAATGTTCAAGAAAGGTAGAGGATCAACACTAGTTTTGAAATTTTGAAGACTAATTCAGCAGTTTTGCATGAGGGAATGCAATGACTTAGGCATGGGGCAAATGTTGAGTCTCCTTTTTTTCACCTCCAATTTCCTTATCTTTCCCATATCCTAACCAATTTTTCCTAATACTGATGCACTTTCTTCCTAGTTTCCTCATCAAACATGCCCTTTAAGAAATTATTGCGTACCCATGAGGTAACTGATTTTTAATCATAATTTATGGTGATTTATTAATAATTAGGACTGAATATTTGATGTTCAAAGAAATTTCTAATTACTTTGGATGGTTCAAGCAAACTTCATGCTAGCAGTTACTGTTGTTGATATCATTCAGTACTCTTTGTTGAGATCATTCAGTACTTGTTTCTGAGGTCATCTGGTACTCGTTGTTGAGGTCATTCGGTACCCATTGTTGAGATTGTCTGGTACCCGTTTGTTACGCTCATCTAGTACCGACTTGTATTCCTGTGTGCATCCAGTACTAATTGTTACGCTCATGTTGTATCGACATGTATGGATGTGTGCATCCTGTACCGATTGTTACGCTTGTCCAGTACCAATTTATGTCGTTGTGTGCATCTGGTACATGTTCCAAATTCCCAGTCTTGGTTTTTGGAACAAGATTGTTCTCAATGAGTTCAAGGAATTTTTTTGGTTCAAACATTAGTTGTTCATTGGAGGTCACAATACATTTCATCACTCATGCACTTCGTGTCATGAGGATGAAATCGTTTCCTTAAGAATCGATGTATCATCCAATTGTAATAATTATACAAATATTTGATGTTATCCTTAGACTTGGATTGTAACAGTTTGTTCACTTTAAAAGAGATTTCCTTGTAGATGATAGGATATAGAGAAATGAAGTAAAGCACAATTATGTTGTAAGTTTGGTTCTGAAACAACTGTGGATTGTATCTCCATTTTTATGAAGCAATGATATAATTTATGTTTATAGATTATAGGTTTGTGTTTACACCTTCCCTACTGTAAGTTCTCTTAAAATCTACCTTGTTGGTACGGCAAGGACCCACTGACCCAACTAAGGTAAGTCTCTTTGTAATTAATTGTGAATATGATTATGATTTTTTGAGTGTGTGTGTGTGAACAGAGTACTTTCATTTTTTTATTACAGCATTTAATTCCTTCTCTGATATGTTCCAGTGATGCATTTGGTAGCAGGTCCTCTGGTTGTACACTAATTTTGAATAAGAGAGAGTTGTGTATATGAGATATCTGACTAATGGTTTGACATATTTGTGTGAGTATGCGAGGAAAAGGATTCACTTTAAGTTCTTTAATGTTTTTTCTAGACAAATGCTATAGTGTTGTTTTCATTCTACATATCTAAGAATGGGTTGGATCTCCATTTTTCACTGTACATGAGCCTGTAATGGAGAATCCTACCATACGTGGATTTATTTCCTAGAATTGATTAGGTTACACTTTTCATACACAGGTACTATTAAGACCTCCATCTCTCACCATACACACACTTATAATGGAGTGTTTTTACCTTGCCTGGTATTTCTTTTAAGCTCAGTTAAGTTTCCATAATTTTAATGATTGTTTATGTGGCTGTTCCAGGAGATAGAATCATAGCTCATCTCTATCTTTTATAAGCCAACAATGAGCAGATCCATCCCCTAAGAAATAATTCTTAATTATACATTTGTTGATCAGTTTTTCTTTCTGAATTTTGAATTGTATGTGTGGAGTGTTATTTGAAATGTGTGAAACAAAGTGTTTAGTCTCAAAAGTAGTTTCTTACATAGACTATACTCAGCAGACATAGACAATTATCTGTTATCGGTACATACAGTACATCAACTCTATTGATTAAGAAACTGGATTGACATATTAAATGATTGCAATTTATTGAACATATATTTGCACCAACACATACTTTTAACAATTTCTTCAACTTCTTCTAAGAAGGTTGGTCTCATCAAGATTTGGGATTGTTCTGGGGGAACCAGTCTGGGGATCATTTTAGTTATTTTGGTGATATCTTCATGTTTGTTAATCTCAAGTTCTCAGAGAAGGTCTTGGTAATAGTTTAGGATTTTCTTCTCAATATCCTCCTTTTTCACTTTGGTGTTGCCATCCTTCACTTTGATAAACAAAATTATATTTATGTTCCTTCTTTGGGTTAAGGATTTATGGAAGAAGCGAGTGTTATTGTCCCCTTATATTAACCAATGGATCATAGATTTTTTTCTTCACAAAATCTCTTCCTAGTGCTCTCTTTTGCCTAGATCTTCCTTAATTGCAGCTTCCCTCGCAATGAGGTCTGAGGAGAAGATTCCATGAATTCCTTGCTGGTGTATCTCCATTTCATGTTCAAGTTTCTTCTTCTCCTAAAACATTTTACCAAATACCTCTTTATTCCACTTCCTGAGGAACATATGGATGTGCTTCATTTTTTGTTGAAATTGGAACATTTTCATTCCATGGAGGTCTTTCAAGTCTCCCCACCAGAGGGACAAGTTTGTAAAGAAGTTTGGGTGGTCAAGCCATAACTTTTCACACCAAAAAGGAGAGGGTCCTTGCTTCCATACTTGGGGGCACTCCAATACTATGGGTAAGTGATCCAAGCCTTGGAAGGG
Source organism: Picea mariana (assembly GCA_032191745.1). Classification (NCBI taxonomy): domain Eukaryota; kingdom Viridiplantae; phylum Streptophyta; class Pinopsida; order Pinales; family Pinaceae; genus Picea; species Picea mariana. The sequence goes on along the minus strand of JASDQU010500794.1, from coordinate 14,837 downwards.
GAGAACACCTGCGGAGAGACCCTGCTTAGTTTGAAATAATTTTTCAGAGAGTAAGAACCTTTCTAGAAGAACTATAATTCAGTTCTCTTTCCCCCTCTTGTTGTTCTATTTAAAGATATCGTTTATGGTTGGGACATCTACCAGTTGGATCCTTTCTATGAGTTCCCCAAAATATTTAGTCCCTTGGTTGATCCTGTGAAGACCTCCATGCTTCTCTAAGGGGGTCATGATCATATTGAAATCCCCTCCTAGGATCCATACCTGGTGTTTTAGTGAGGATCCTAAAATGTTGATTTCCTCCAAGAAGGCTCTCTTTAGGTTAGGAGAGTTTGGGACATAGGAATTTGTGAAGTATCCCTCTTTCTATGATCCTTTCATTTTAAATATTAGGGTGAGAATCTTGACTCTAATAAAGAAGTCTTCCATATCTAATATATCTGGCTACCAGAGGGTAGCCACTCCTCCAGAGGCTCCTTCAGTTGCTATCCATCTAGCTTCACAGCCAGGCCAGATTCTTTGATTTATCATTCTAATGTTTCCTTCATCACATTTAGTTTCTTGAAGAAGGACAATGTCATCCTTTGTCATGGATATTCTTTTCTTCATCATTCGTTGTTTATAAGGGTTGCTCATACCTATAATATTCTAGGATGCGATCTTCATTAGAAACATTTAGGTTGGGGTGGGAAATAGTTATTTGGGAGGCATACCACTTGTCCTAAGTTGACCATAAGTGCTCTTGTTTCTTCCAAATTTTAGCGGTAAGGTATCATCCCTCTCCTTTTTTCCTCTCCTAAGGTTTTCTTCTGAACTTTGGAGGGGTTAGTCTTGATTCCCATGCTTCCTGATGTTGAGGATCCTAAACCGAGATTGGATCTTTCCCCCTTCCCTTTCTCTATGTCTTTTTGTAACATCCTTAGTTGAACTATGGTAAGGTTGTTGATTGTCTGTTCTCCATGAATCTCCCTCGGGGTCGGTAGATCTATTTAAATATCCTATAGATACATATCTTGGGTCATTTATGTTTCTGCTTCCTCTTCTGTATTTGTAGTTGAGCCTGGGTTTTTTTTCATCACTACTTCTTTCCCATGTGTTTCTTTCTCTTCTTTCTCCTTCTATGTTTTACGCCGCTTTGGCACATCTACCTTTGTTTCTGAAGCTTTCTTTATTTCTACCTTACACTCCTTAGGTTTTCCTTCCAAAATGTTGAAGTTGTTGTTAGTTCTCTTGTCCTATGTAGCTGTTGGTTTCTTACGTCGGCATCGCCCTGACTTCCTTTTACTTGGGATCTTGGTAAAACCCTCTGAATTTGTTGCTTCCTTACATGTATTCCCTTGGGGGGAACATTTATGGGACAATCCCTAAAGAGATGGCCATGGACATGACATTTCAGCCTACAATGGAAAGGAATGTGCTCATAGTCGAGAGGTTGGGTCCATTCTTCATCCTGGTAGGACACTTTTATGGATTCAAGTATAGAATTAGCCACATTCATATAAACACATATTCTAGAATAAGAGATATACATGGCCATATTTTTCACCTCCAAGGTTTTGAAAAAGGTTCCTAATGTGTTTCCTATATCTTCCAGGATCTCAGGTTCCTAGAATTCCCTTGGCAAGGAGTACATCATGATCCAAACTGGAGCCTCTGTGAAATTTTCTTTCTCCAGGGAAAACCTTTCGGTCCATAATCACATGTGGAGGAATCTTGAGTTAAAGAAGTAGGGCCCTTCCTCAAACACCTTGTCTCATTCTCCCGGTTCTGTGAAAACTGTTGTGAAGAATCCTTTTGACCCAAGTTGAAGGCCTATTTTCCCCTTTACCTTCCATATTTCCTTAATCCAAAGTTGGGGGGATTTTTTCGAGGGCCATATCCCCATAAATTTCCTGATTAGGTCGTGGTCATGCATACATTGGATTCCATTCCCTATCCCATTCAATGTTACCTCGTACTTGGGATTCTCCACAATCTTAGGTAAGCATCTGTTTTGAAGCCACTTTTTTTTATTTTGCAAGTTTGTTTATTTCTCGTCCTTTCCCTGATTTGACGGGTTAGTCTCCTTCTTGCAGGTTTCTATATTCCCCTTGCAGACTTGTGGATCTGGTACTGATCCACCTGATTACAGGATTGAGCATGTAGGGACCCAACCCTCAGCAGTTCTACCCAGGGAAGACCTCAGATCGCTCCCTGGCATAGCATATCAAGGAGGCATACGTTGAAGTTGAGAAGGGAAAGTGAGGCTACAAGGTAGTCTCTATCTAGGATGGCACAATGTGACTCGCTTACCAACTCATAGCTAGCAAGCTTGTAATAAAGAATCACCCTATGCAGGTCACCGGGTTCGTGGTGGACCTCGCAAGAAAATGCGTAGAGGGGATGCAAATGAATTGAGAAAGTTACCTCGTCAACAAGCTTGAGAAATATTGTCGCAAAGTGCAGGATCAGGGATAGGAGTTCCACTTTATCTAGTTTCTCGTATTAATTGCATTTGTCGCTTGGAATGCCAGAAGGAGCCACCTTCTCGAAGATTGAACTGTCGGATTCGTTGGCCACAAGGTTCTGAATCTTATGGTATACGAATTCCATGTCGAAGCAATGGAAGTCGAACGTAGTGTTCCATGCCTACTATCAGAAACTCAAGGTTTCCATTGAGTCATTCTTGCGCATGACACCGTGCACCTTGCACCAATACATACCACTAGATAAGTTTCACGCAGATCCGCATTTTATTTATATCATTGCGTGCGGAGATGAGAACAAGGGAGAGTTACAGTCCTATTACAAGCTAACAGATGAAGACATGGAACAGATCACAAAGGAGTTGTCGGAGGAGTTCCTTGTACCGATTGATGATGCAGAACTCTCCGACCCTGACATCATAGGAAGCCCCTTGGTCACCTAGTTCAAGCATCCAGGACAGTCAAGTGAGAAGAATAAAAAGAAAAAGGAGGAATTTCATAACATAGAGACTGATGAGGAGGACAGGGCCTCGGAAGAAAGTGGACCTGGCTCGCCCATAGGAGGAGGAGGAGACGAAGTAAATCAAGAATAAGGAGGGGACAAAGGAGAAAAGAAAGGAGAAGGTGAAGCTACACCACTGAAGGATCTCCCTACCAAGATAGAAACACCGCAGAAACGGAAGGTTTCTTCGCAGAAACCCTCGGCAAGAAATAAGACCCACGCCAGTACGCCCCAGCTAGAGGCTACACTAACAAAGGATAATATCGGTTTAGTCCATGGAGTGATGTAGGATGCGTCCAAAGATATCTTGCAGAGATATGGAGCAAAGCAGGAAGATCTGTATGTAAAGGTCGAGAAGGAGTTGAAGGAGATACAACGAGCTATTCAAGTTATCCGCACAGTACCTACTGCGCCTTCCTCGTTGGAGATTGTAGAATTGGAGGATGAGCCTACCCAATTGAGAATATTATCAGATGCAACAGAGGCTCGGCTTCAGAAATTTCAAGAAGAAAAGGAAAATGCTACATAAGCCATGAAAAAAGAGAAAGAGGAAGTCTTAGAGAAACTACAAGTTGTGTGGTTCTATGTAACCGCTTATGAAAATGAGAAGGATGAGTTTTGGGCGATGCTTGAGCCAGATATATCCACCATGATAGCATGACAAGAGGAGTTTAACGCAAACATTAACCTCCTGATGTCGGAAAAAATGAGGAATATTCATCATGTTGAGTATCATGGACTGCGTCGGCTCCTTTATCCAAGGTTGGGACACTATGCGAGGCTTCTTCCCAGTCGTCTTCGTCAAATACCTATGGGGCATGAGCATGGCCTAGTTCTTTCTGTCTCCAAGGTTAAAGTCATTGTTCTTCAAATATGGGATCTATCCCAACTGACTTCCCACTATGCGTATTCACTTCGGAATGTATGCAGTGATCAATGTGTACTCGAAGTCCCGTGGAGTGTTGTCACGGTTAACCGCGCCAGCAAAATGCAGGATATAATCAGGTAAGATCGACGGGATCTGCTTCGCATTAACCATATCGTCGTGATGCTTACTTCTCTTCTCAGTCACGGGGTTAGTATGGCCCGAACGTCGTCCAGTCGAAGGGGAAGCCTACAGTCCCCTAGTTGACGACGTCTGTATTCCTTCAGACATAGCTTTATCAGCCATAAACATCTTCAGAACTTCTTTGACAGACTTCTCTAGCTCAGTGTGCTCGAAAAACATTCTCATTGTTAACAAATAGGTCGGGGTAGGTGAATGGATAGCGACGTAGACAAATGGATAGCGATGTCTGATAACACGGCTCAACACACAATCACTTCTCTTCTTGTCCTAGATAGTCACGGGTAGAAAAAAGTGGTCTTGGCATAGCGTCGGGTGGGTTAAATAAGCAAGGGACATAATGAATTCTTCCAAGGGGTAGGAATGCTTCCATCAATGTGAATCCATCCATTATGGCATGGTCTCAACATCCAATGATGGTCTATCCGCCCATAAATGTGTTTCCTAGCCATTCTAGAGCATTGTTCTAACAGTCGGGGTGCCTCCAACGGTCATATAGCTTCATCGGGGCAAAGTCCTATTTTACGTGGTTCTATTTTTCCGACGAGGTTCAAAGCTTGCAAGCATGCCTCCTGGGAAGTCTTCTTTAAATTCCAGTAGCTTTTCTAACTTGGCTTTCTTCTTACTGAACTTCCTTTCCTTCTTTCCTCTGATCTGAGTCTCTCTAACGGTTTTTGGATTCTTCTTTTCGTTCTTATTCCTATCTTCTTCTAGTGTAGTAACTTTGCATTGCTCATGTTCTCTCAAAGGGTTCAAATTTAATATATTTTCTGTTATTAATTCCTGGGTGGGTATTCTTCTTTCTTTTATGGATAGGTTCTTCAAAGTTTCTTGCGCTCTTTCAACTTCGACAACTAATTCTCTTGCCTTTTGTTTCTTCGACTCAACTTCTCATTCTTCTATCGGTCGATCTATTTTTCTATCTATGACATCCTTTAGTTCTTGTTTTTTCTTTTCTTTAGTTGCTTCCTCTGTTTTCCTTCCGATCTAATCTTTATCAATCCAATTCTTTCCTAACAAAAGAGGGAAAGGGGTGTTGTTCTCAACAAACTTAATGACTTGAAATTCCTATTTAGCCGATGTTTGATGGATGATAACATGTATATTAGTAACTCTTCCACATAGGTTTATCATCTTTCTTTTGAATAAACCTATTATTCCTAATGAAGATACTATAGTAGGCTTTCCCAAAATTTCTCAAGTGTTTTATGTCTTAATATTCACTTGTGTTTCCTCATCTAAGACACAGTCTATGTTGAAGTCTCATATTCTTGTATTTATGCGTTGTTTTTCTTTCATGGTCTCTAGTAAACTGACATCTTTGTGATCATTCATTGCTTATTTTAACTGTATTAATGTAGTCTGGACTTCCTCTGATCCTTTCTCTTCATGATTCTCTAACATGCTCTTATTCTATTGGCTTCCTTCATAGTTCTCATGTCTCATGTTCATTTGTTCAACTTTAGCAATCATCCTTGGGCAATCCTCAACTTCATGACCAACAATTTTACAACAAAGAAAAATAGGACCTGTACCAGGGCATTCCTTAGCAAGATGTCTCGCTCTTTTGCAGTTATAACATAGTGTCAATCCTCTATTTCTATTGTAAGTTCCCCAACTTCTTATGTACTGCGCACTAGGATCATAGTGTTGGACCTGCAAAAAATTCTTTCTAGGTTCCTGCATCCACTTATTAGTCCAAAAGTTCTTTCTATGCATAGGAATAACATATATTTCTCTATTTCTATCAAATTTATTCAGATCAACTCTTTCTTCTAACTGTACCCTAGCTTTCAAACTAGGACATAATCTATCATTCATACCTAGATTCATGTTTTAGAAACAAAAATTTCCACTTATCTTACTCTATAAAAGCACAAAGTTTTACTTCTTCTAGGATCTTACCTCTTTTCTTCAGATCGGGTTTCTTTCTTAGCACAGAGATTCGCAAGTCAAGTAGAGTATTGTACACTACAACAGTAGATCTATACACAGAGCTTCTCTTTTCTTTACTTAAGTTCCCAACAATCACAGTTTCAGGTCCCGACAACGGAACCATTTTTTGGCACAGGAGCAGACCCAGGGTTCAACGCTTCAACAACACACCAACAAAACCCTAACTACCGGGTCTTTCAGCAACACCTGTGGAGCAAGCAAAGTCTCACCTGAGGTAGAGGCAGGGGGGGTTACAGGACTCAGGTATCTGTAACCAAGTTGGGACACAGATCTGTGATTATAACACTCCTACATAGTACTTAAGAAATACATGCATTAGTTATCAACTTCATTCACATCACAAACAAACCGTAAGGATAGATTGGCGCAATAATAATGACAAAATAAACATCGCACTTAGCATCATAAGTTAGATCTAGTACCTTCAATATAAATAAAGCACTAAGCATTCATAGATCTATCTATCATACATAATAATCAATGCACTAAGCAGATCCACAGCATAAACATCATAGCACAAAGAAAACCATCAACACATGATATACGTGGTTCACCCCAGTGTGGGGCTACGTCCACCAACGAATTATTCTTCTTTATTAGGCTTCAATCTCTTATATTCATCTGCTCTTGTGCATTAAGCCACAGAGCCAAGCTTCGCACTGGACAGGTGATCTGCGCACTGAGCGCTAGATCTACCTTCCGAAAATCAGGTCAAGGCACAAAGCCAACTTCTTTAGCAAGCACAGAGCCTTACATACACAGTCTGTCGCAAAATGAAACTCAGAACTACTTGCCTCTTGCACTTAGCTAGATACATACCCCCTTTCTCACTACATTACATTCTTATTTATACTTTTACATTCCTTATAAAAAGGCCTAAGCATGGGTAAACCCATGGGCCAACATCCTATAAACCCTAATGAACCCCTTGATGGGTCCACAAAACAAGTGAGATCCTGTGATCTCATCTCCGCCTGGGCGCTCCATCTTCGACCAACCTATCGAAGTCCACAAAGGTGGTCAAACCTGACCAATGTTTCCTCAAAACTTGGTCGAGGGCCAACAAGACTCCACCCATCTCGACATCCTCGCTCCTACTTTCGGGGCTTCATTTGACTACGTCCTTGAATGAATTTCAAGTTTCCTCTATTAACCTTCCCTCGAGGCTTTCCCTGTCCTGGGATCTGACATCCTTAGAGAAAGAACCTCCTTGCTGTGAAGCCTAATCTTCCTTTGCAAGCTACAATAAATCATGATTCTTAAGTTGAATTAATCTTCAAATTTGAATGTGTTATCAATGCTTTTGAGTTTGGCTTGAACATTATCTTGTTGTGTCCATTACTACAACGATTTGAATTGCACATTTGATTTATTTTCGTTGCTTCTTGATTACATGCGCTTCATTGTGCTTGGATTTCATTAGCTTGATTTGTAGTTTGTGTGTTTGATAATTTCAAAACTAAACATAAATCACCACTCAAAGCAACCATAAAAAAAACCACCATCACACAAACACAATCGCCCTTAGAACTCCTTACTCAATTTGAGGACAAGTCTAGGATCATAAACAAAATAAAGCTCATTTAAAAAAATGTTGAGCATACTCCCATCCATCTTTAAAATACACATCAATCTTTATCTCCTTATATCTCCTCCTTTATATAAAGGGCACAAAATTTTATGTCTTCGAAAAAAACATAAATATGTTGTTTTTTATTTTAAAAGGGATACTTTCAACTTTCAATATTATAAATTACCACTCT
>JASDQU010500793.1:43003-59577 GCA_032191745.1 Picea mariana | reverse complement strand
GCTTTTATTTACGGAGGTAGTCGATGTTTCAACTACCAGTCCCTAATCTTTCCTCAGGATCGAGACGAGGCCTTACGCCTAGTTTGTTGCCACGCGTTGTTCCCAGATTGGGCCCTATATAAGCACGTGATTGCGGAAGTGAGCAAGGGCGGTTTGGATCCACACCGCTTTTGAGCCCGCAATTCACCACCAACTGCCACAGACCTCTTTAGCTATACCTTGGTTTCGATTGCAAGACCGCTCTAAGATTTTAGCGTTCAAGCACTTTCTTTCCCCGCAATGAAGTGTGGTCGTCGATCTTGTTACAATTATGTGATCTAGGAAAGCCCTGCTTTTGTTGCCATGCGTCGCTCTTGGATGGACCATGCTTCCTTCTGCAAATATCAACGGTTCACAATTTCTTCAGGAGTTTGGGCTTCAGTCCTTTTCAATGCATATTTATTACAATCCTCCGAAGTGTCGTATCTCCGAAGTGAGAGATCTGCTTCCACGTGTCCTCTTGTTTTGCACGGTTGAGATTCACTTCGGGAGTTTTTCTTCTGCTTGCTCGTGCAATCCTCCAAAGTGTTGTATTTCCGAAGTGTTAGATCTGGCATCGTGTGGCCTCTTGATTTGGACAAACGAGATTCACTTCGGGAGTTCGGGCTTCAGGCCTTTTAAATGCATAGCTCTTACAATCCTTCGGAGTGTCGTATTTTCAAAGTGTTAGATCTGGCATCGCGTGGCCTCTTGATTTGGATGGTCGAGATTCACTTCGGGAGTTTGGGCTTCGGGCCTTCCGAAGTGAGAGATATTCCTCCACATGTCCTCTTCTTTTGGACGGTCGAGATTCACTTTGGGAGTTCGGGAGTTTTTCTTCTACTTTCTCGCATAATCCTTTGTAGTGTCGTATTTTCGAAGTGAGAGATATTCCTCCAGGTGTCCTCTTGTTTTGGATGGTCAAGATTCACTTCGAGAGTTTTTCTTCTACTTGCTCGCACAATCCTATGAAGTGTCGTATTTTCTAAGTGTCAGATCTGTCGACGCGTGTCCTCAGCCTTCAATGGCTCAGATTTACTTTGGGAATTCAACACTTCGAGATGTTTGGATGGAAATATATCGAAGTCACTTTCTCCCGGTTGACATGGAAACTTCTCGTTACTTCGGGATTTCATAATGTTTGAATGGAAATCTCTCGAAGTCACTTTCTCCTAGTTTATGTGGCAGCTTCTCGTTACTTCGGGACTCTGGGGCTTCTATCTAGTCGTTAATCCTTGCGCAAATTTGACATTTTGAATGCACGAGAGCCGCTTATCTGAACTTCTCCTGGGATCTTCGTCATTGAAAAATAAATCCACCTGTTGCTTGTATTTCAAGCCCGAAATGGACTGCTTTTGATTCATGCGCTTAGACATTTCCTATGCAACAAAGGACTTGGTCATCCTGCGACCCTTGACAACTTTATGTGATAACATTTGGCTCCACAGGGGATGGGATGCTCCCTGTGAGCTACCAAGAACATGCAGTTCCAGTGCCTTAAATGTTGGGTTGTGGAGTCAAGCTCAAATACATCTTGCTGAGGAAAACAGGCTGACATGTACACTACTCTAATTACAAAAATAAAACAAATATACATGCTCCAGATGGATTTTATTTATGTACAATCCTAAACTAACCAATTTTTACAATGTGCTAGGTGAAAACAAACTTTCACTAGAGCCATTCAAGTAACTTCCTAACTGAAAACTTATTTACTCTATCACTGATCAGCAAGGGATAATAAAACTGTGACAGCAAATTAATTACATTCTTCAGATTACCTCCCAATGTTGAAGGTAAGATAAATCTTGAAGGCTTCAATACATTGAGGAAAGGCAATTCCATGTACTCCCCTACAAGGTCATAAAATAGATGATAAAACTTATTGGGTTGGTAATAGAAAGCATGATCGTCTTTACAATTTCTCACATATGGTTGAATGTATGTGGCAAGCACAGGTGAGTGAATGGTTGATGTGGGCTGCTGACCCACTTCTCTTTTATCTTCTCCGATAACTTCTACTAGCTGCTGGCAAGAAATATCCTCATGTATATCAATGAATGGTTGTTTCTCTTTATCATGTTGCTCTTGGTAAAAGCTTTAATTTTCATTAGAAGGTTGGTTGCTAATTCTTTTTGCTTCTAAGAAAAAAAACACCTTAGCATCTTCATCATTGTTTCCATAATGATCAGATAAAGGAGGAGTCTCGAATGACATACCAAGAGGTATCTTCTTCCCAACATGAGAAAATTGTTCTTCATTATTAAACACAAGATGCCTTTCAAGATTCAATCCAGAAAGCAATATCTTATCATCACCATATGAGTCAGAAATAGGCTACTCATATCTAGGTTTTTTTGAGACAGGGTTACAAAGAGTATCAGCTTCCAAAATAGACTCAATTTCTACACTTTCCTTATTGAGACAACAAACAAAGTTTTCATCTTATGTAGATTAACAAGGGAGAGAAAGAGTTGATTCCTCATCCAAGGCATCTTTTGCATTCTCACAGCCTTCATAAGAATCAATTATATCATGAACATGGTATTTATACTCCTCACAACAGCTATGACAAATTAACTCAGAGGAATAAAACTTCTGACAATGAATATTAAAAGCTGCATGAAAATCTTTGAGTGAAGAAACGCTAGAAAGCTCAAGAGAGTGATACCAAATACTAGCATCTCCTTGAAGAGAGTACATAAAAAACTTCATACATATGTCTTCATGTTGGATGTCGATTTGTTGCATCAAATCGTGAAATCATAGAACATGTTCAAGAGGGCTGTCATTCTCACCTTCATAAAATATTGGTTGCAGATCTTGCCATTCATCGATTTGAGGCACGTGATGTGGATAACTAGCTATGGATGAGAAATTTAGTGGGGAAAACCTCCTGGCTAGGATAGTCTCCATAGCCATTTGATTTGTCTCCTTCCAGTGGAGTCACCAACAGATTTTGAATAAAGGAGTCGCCATGGTGAAACATAAGTAGTCAGAACAATGTGTCCACCTTCAGTTCACCATCTAAAATTGGATCCCTTCGTTGTCGTTCTCCCAGGGAAGATATCTTCACTTATGTCCCTGACAATGGCACCATAATTGTTATCTCTCTAAGAGTCACTCCCCGACTACAAATGGGAGTAAGCCTGGTAACATTAAAATTTGTTTTGAGTGGGTTAAAAGTCGGGAGTCAGAACAAGATTGCAAAGAAAGGAAAATATAACAGAGGTCGTTGTAGACCAGTCCTGACCCATTGGGCTATGGAGTCATAAGTATCATGCTCAATGAAGTCATTTAAACTACCTATCAAACAAAGGATTTATGTAGTGGTGAGGAGAAGAAAAAGAGAATGTTTCTGAGTGATAAACGATGAAACATGGGCAAGAAGACAACATATCCTCTATCGCCTCAAGAATCAATAAATCAAAGATGCTACATCCAGACAAGAAGAAAAATAGCAAGTGTCTGAGTGATGAACGATGAAACATGGGAAAGATGATAGCAGATCCTCTACCACCTCAGGAATCCATGAATTAAGGATGCTACATCCAGACAAAAATAAAAACAACAAGTGTCTGAGTGATGAACAATGAAACATGGGAAAGATGACAACAAGTCCTCTACCGCCTCAGGAATCCATGAATTAAAGATGCTACATCCAGACAAGAAGAAAAACAGAATGTCTGAGTGATAAACGATGAAACATGGGAAAGATGACAACAGATCCTCTACCACCTCAGGAATCCATGAATCAAAGATGCTACATCCAGACAAGAATAAAAATAGAATGTAAACTTAGAAGACAGTTTGATAAAACAACTCAAAGGAATCTTCAATTACATAATATTTCACAATCCATGCCCCTCAGGCTTACTAACTGAAAAATACAGTGCCCTGCTCCTAAAACTCTCTCAGCTCTTCAGCCTCTGAAACCCCCCCTTGACATATCATTCATCTGATGTATTTATAATCAAAACAGTCGACATGTTTTGTTGCCAGGGTGCCTCTTTTCCAGTGTCGTGTGTCTTATCTTGTCTATCATGTTCCTTCTGTCAAAAGGAAACTCTGGTTAGTATGGGCGTGCAGGAAAAACTGCCCTCCATGGTACCTCAAACTGAATATTTATGTCTCCACGACCACACCCTCCATGCTTCTATTTACAGAGGTGGTCGACGTTTCAACTACCAGTCCCTGATCTTTCCTCGGGATTGGGATGAGCCCTTACACGTAGTTTTTTTCCATGCGTTGATCCCGGATTGGGCCCTATATAATCATGTGATTGCGGAAGTTGGCAAGGGAGGTTTGGATCCACACCGCTTTTGAGCGCGCAATTCACCACCAAATTCCAGGTACCTCTTTAGCTATATCGTGGTTTTGATTGTGGGACCGCTCTAAGATTTTAGCATTCGAGCACTTTTTGTCCCCGCAATGACGTGTGGTCGTCGATCTTGTTGCAATTATGCGATCTGGGAAATCCATGCTTTTGCTGCCACGTGCCGCTCTTGGATGGACCCTGCTTCCTTCTGCAAAGATCAACAGTTCACAATTACTTCGGGAGTTCGAGATTCGACCCTTTTCAATGCATAGCTCTTACAATACTCCGGAGTGTCGTATCTCCGAAGTGAGAGATCTGCTTCCATGTGTCCTCTTGTTTTGGACGATCGAGATTCACTTCAGGAGTTCAGGCTTCGAGATTTTTTCTTCTGCTTGATCACACAATCCTCCAAAGTGTCATATTTTTGAAGTGTTAGATCTGATGCCACATGGCCTCTTGATTTGGATGGCCAAGATTCACTTTGGGAGTTCGAGCTTCAAGACTTTTCAATGCATATCTCTTACAATCCTCCGGAGTGTCGTATTTTCGAAGTGTTATATCTGGTGCCACGTGGCCTCTTGATTTGGACAACCGAGATTCACTTTGGGAGTTTGGGCTTCGGGCCTTTTCAATGCATAGCTCTTACACTCCTCTGGAGTGTCGTATCTACGAAGTGAGAGATATGCCTCCAGATGTCCTCTTGTTTTGGACAGTTGAGATTCACATCGGGAGTTCGGGCTTCGAGAGTTTTTCTTCTGCTTTCTCACGCAATCCTCTGAAGTGTCGTATTTCTGAAGTGAGAGATCTTCCTCCACATGTCCTCTTGTTTTGGATGGCCGAGATTCACTTCGAGAGTTCGAGCTTCAGGAGTTTTTCTTTTGCTTTCTCACGCAATCCTCTGAAGTGTTGTATTTCCTAAGTGTTAGATATGTTGACACATGTCCTCAGCCTTTGATGGCTAAGATTTAATTCAGGACTTCAACACTTCCATACTTCAGGATGTTTGGATGGAAATATCCTGAAGTCACTTTATCCTGGTTGACGTGGAAACTTCTTGTTACTTCAGGACTTCGGGCTTCGACTCTTCTAGATTTCTGGATGTTTGAATGGAAATCTCTCGAAATCACTTTCTCCCATTTGACGTGGCATCTTCCAGTTACTTCGAGAATTCGGGACTCTGAGGCTTCAAGACTCTGAGGCTTCTGTCTAGTTGTTAATCCTTGCGCAACTTTGACATTCTGAATGCATGAGAGACGTTGATCTAAACTGCTCCTGGGATCTCTGTCGTTGAAAAATAAATTTTACTGCTGCTTGTATTTCAAGCCCGAAATGGACTGCTTTTGAGTCCTGCGCTTGGACGTTTCTTGTGAAACAAAGGACTTGGTCGTCCTGTGACCCTTGACAACTTTATGTGATAGCACTTTGCAAAAATAACATAGATCTGTCACATGACTGTGCATACTAATTTGAGAAAGTGTAACAAGTTTGTACAATGAGATGTGAAAATTTGATTTAAAGTTGAAGATAAAAGACTCGTGTCTAGAAGTTGAACCAAGCTGCAAGATCTTGGTATGGTAGAATTGATAGTTTTCCGATGAGCTTGGGATTTACCAAGAGTAAAGCTAATCCCAATCTTTACTTCAAGATTGTGGATGATGGAACAGTTATATTGTTGCTACATATGGATGAATTTCTTGACAGGTGAAGAGAAGCTCATCACAGATTATAAGAAGAAGCTTGTTGCATAATTTGAGATGAAAGACCCAGGCCTGATGCATTATTTCTTAGGTGTTGAAGTTTGGCAGAGCCCAGAGAAGATCTTCCTTAACCAAGGGAAGTATGCAATTGAAATACTGAAGAGTTTTGATATGTTAGAATGTAAAGCCATGAAAACACCCATGGAAACAAATTTGAAGCTCCTAGTTGATGCTTCGTCAGAATTGGTTGATGCTACTCTGTATAGACAAATTATTGGTTTGTTGATGTATCTGACGAATACCAGGCCCGATATATGTTTTTTTGTGAACACCTTGAGTCAGTATCCGGTAGAGCCTAGACATGCTCACTTTGTTGTTGCAAAACATGTGATGAGATACCTTAAGGGTACATTGTACTTTGGTCTCTGTTATAATGGAGATCATGAATTCAAACTGGTTGGTTATACTGATTCAGATTGGGTCGGAATTGTTTCTTATAGAAAGAACACTTCAGGATGTTGTTTCGGTCTGGGGTCAGCCATGAATTCATGGCAGAGCAGGAAGTAGTCCAATATTTCTCTCAACACGGAAGAAGCGGAATACATTGCAACATGTTCTGCCAGTTGTGAAGCCATATGGCTTCGGAATTTGTTGATAGGTCTATTCAATCTTGAGATGGAAGCCACCGTGATTCTATGTGATAACCAGAGTTGAATAAAGATGACAGAGAACCATTTGTTCCATGACAATTCGAGGCACATAGAAATCCGGTATCACCACATTCATGATATGGTGCAGAGGGGAGTTGTAAAGCTCCAATATGTTGGCACAAATGAGCAAGTTTCAGATGTCTTGACTAAGCCTCTGTCTCGTGTAAATTTTGAATACTTTCTAGACAAGCTTGGTATAGTCCGAAAGGAATTCCCTCGAAAGGGGGAGTGATGTTGATGATACTATGGTATCCTGACCAACAACAGGTAGCTTAGTTAGGATTTTATATCATAGGGGACCGATCATCCCTGGACAGATCCCGAAGGTCTGGTAAGAACGGTATGTTAGAGTACCTGTGCATGTATATGCCAACTATGGTCAGTGGTGGTAGCTCCGTTAGGATTTTTATAATCCTAGGGAATGTTATGATTCTTGAGCAGATCCCGATGGTCGGATAAGGACGATCTGTCAGATTACCATGTGGCAGCTCCATTAGGATTTTATATCCTAGGGAATCTTATGATTCCTCGACAGATCCCTAGGGTCTGTCAAAGTACCACAAAATGTTATTGTTTCACCTACCTCATTATGTTTCCATATGTTGATGATGTTGCTATCTCAGCCTCATGTCGATGATATTGATGATGTTGTTATCTCAACCTCGTGTTGATGATGTTGTTATCCCAACCTCATGTTGATGATGTTGTTATATCAACCTCGTGTTGATGATGTTGTTATATCAACCTCGTGTTGATGATGTTGTTATATCAACCTCATGTTAATGATGTTTTTATCTCATCCTTGTGATGATGATGTTGATGATGTTATCTCAACCTCGTGTTGATGATGTTGTTGTCTCATCCTTGTGTTGTTGATGTTGCTCCAGCCTCGTGTTGTTGATGTTGTTGATGTTCTTGATTCCTCGGTAGATCCCTAGGGTCTGTCAAAGTACCACAAAATGTTATTGTTTCACCTACCTCATTATGTTTCCATATGTTGATGATGTTGCTATCTCAGCCTCATGTCGATGATATTGATGATGTTGTTATCTCAACCTTGTGTTGATGATGTTGTTATCCCAACCCCATGTTGATGATGTTGTTATCTCAACCTCGTGTTGATGATGTTGTTATATCAACCTCATGTTAATGATGTTTTTATCTCAGCCTCGTGATGAATCTCAACCTCGTGTTGATGATGTTGTTGTCTCATCCTTGTGTTGTTGATGTTGCTCCAGCCTCGTGCTGTTGATGGTGTTGTACTAGCCTCGTGCTATTAATGTTGGTCTACCAACCTTGTGTTGGTGATATTATTAATCTACCTTCATGTTATTTGATGTTGATGCTTCAGCTTCATGTTGAAGATGATGATGATGATACTTCAGATTCATGCTGAAGATGGTGATGATGATGATACTTTAGCTTCGTGCTGAAGATGATGATGATAATGCTACTTCAGCTTCATGTTGAAGATAATGATGATGTTGGTACTTCAGCTTCATGCTAAAGATGTTGATGATGATGTATTAGTATTGTACAGATTGATGATGTTGTATTAGTGTTATACTAATTGATGTTGATGCAGAGAATGATGATGATGATGTCATTCCAGCTCCATGTTGTGAATGATGATGATGATGCCATTCCAACTCCATGTTGTGAATGACGATGATGATACTATTCTAGTTCCATGATGTGAACGATGATGTTATTGATGATGAGAAAAACTTCCGATGATTTATAGATGTGACAATCAATATTTCAGATGTTGATGATGTTGCTTCCCTCTCTCTCTCCTAATGACGTTGTATTGTAGAATACCCTTCTTGTTAAGTGGGAGTGTAGAAATATTGTAACTGCGAAGAATATTCTCCTTATAATTGAGTTATTAATATACAGATCAATCCCCTTTTGTGGATTGATCGTGTCGAGACTTATGTATGACCAAATCCCCTTTTGTGGATTGGTAAAACCCTAATTAAATGATGCTAATTGAGAAGTGGGCCCCTATGGCTAATTAAAGTGGTTTTAGCCACTAATTGAAGAAGTCGACCCAACTTAGTGAAGAGACACAACCCCAACGCCTATCAACTAGTATAAATAAGAGAGGATGATGCCTCATTCTCTCACTCACTCAGTCACTCATCTAGTGCACAAGTTTTGGCGAAGTTGTAGTTACCAGAAGGAGGAGAGAGAGAGGCGCATTGCTCAATCTTGGATATTCTCTTGTGTTTGGTCTTTTATCTTGGCATTGTATTGGCATTCTATATTAAGGAAGTTTTTATTGGGTTTTCTCCCCCATGAGGGTTTTCCAGGATAAATGTTGTGTACCTTGTGATTGTGTATCTTTCAGTGATCTTGCTTATGCTATTATTGTCTGGTAAATTGAAAAGAACTTAATAGCAGCTCTAAATTTAACACTTGCTTCATCCTCTCATGGTGGGGAGTTTTTTCCCACTAGGTTTTCTTCTTCCTTTTATGTTTGAGGGAATATTTTGTACATGGGTTTCTCATCGGGCCTTGTAATCGAAACCCATATTTGCATCTTTGTTTACATTTCCCCCTAAGTTGCACTTAAGGAGGAGTGTTAGTGTGGATAAGGCTCTTTAGCTATCTAGATATTTCTTTGCTAGTTCTCTACTTTTTCTCTCTTCAAAATAGGTTAAGTTTATGGGGATTTTTTCACTTTATCCCAAAATGGTTGTCTTTTAAGTTTCTTGGGTGGTAAATCCTATATATACTCACCCATCGCTATTGTATGGGCATGTCATTTTCATTGTATGCTTCACATTCTCTTGAGTATAATATAGTATATTATTGCTTATTTATGATTTCTAGATTTGTTTTCCTTCATTCATTTTCATTCTTGGGTGGCTTTTCAGTCAAATCTTACATGGAATTCAATTGAACAAATCCATTTTTCCAACCTTATTTGAAGCAAATAGTATAAATTATTTAGGATAAATCTCTTTTATGGTTACTCACGAAAAATTGATCCACTGGTTATTTAAAATGGTAGATTTCCATTTGTTATTTGGCTTAGCTTGCACGGTGGATCAGTTGGGATTTTCCTACTCAAAAAGTCGATAAAAATCAATGGAAATAGGGTGAGAGATGCTCAAACTCTCAAACAAACAATCAAAACCAAGTTGAATTTTTTTCGGGATTGTAAAAACATACTTTTTTGTTTGTTTGTTAGTTTGTCCATGACTTGTGGGGCTAATCTGTGGCTAAGAAACTGCGACTCAGGGGCATCTAAGTCGTCAAAATCACCTGGGGATCGCACCCGGCCTGAGCCACACCAACCCTTAACATGGCTGGATTTTTTGTCCCTGCAGGTTTCGAACCAGTGACTTTAACATCACAGAGTGGCTTAACAACACACTCTGTCACTGACTATCCTACACCTTAGGGACTTGTAAAAACATACTTTTAAATTGGCTTTCATCATCATATTTTTATGTGTTCACCATCTATTTTATCATTCAAATTTTATGAAAAGCACAGATGTTAACAATGCCATGAATCTAATTTAATGCTAGTAGGAATCTAATAAATATGCCATAACTTTATAATATTTTAATATTAACAATTAAATTATTTAATCCTAAATATTAATGAAAAGGTGAGAGTTGTTAAGCAAGAAATCTATAGATTAATATAAAAATATTTGATGCCTATTATAAGTCATATATCGTCATGTATACATGAATTTTCAACATTGTCCATATGATGTAGCAATGTTTGATCTTCCAATTGTTTAATTAACCTAAAGTGACTATCAAATTTGAACTTATGATTTATGGCCTGCAACATGCATATAATTGAGGTAACCATTGGGGCTCCTTGATTGATTTATTTAATCACAATAACATATTCAATTCTGATCGACAAAAATTAATAATATCCTAAATAAAAATATGCTTCGTCAAGAAATTCAATCTAACTCAATCTAAATTGAAGTTGATCAAGACTAGGCATTTATATATTGAGATTGACCAAAATTGAAGTTCTTATTGATCACCTAAACATCCATCATGTAATTGTAATGGGGAACCAAATAATTATCATCTTAAATACAACTTACCCTCATAAAAAATGACCAAATGAGGTAATCGATGATTTATTATATCAACCTAAATTGAATTACTTATTAATAAATATTAACCAAAATTGAATTTTTTTTTCACACTTAAATACTTATTCTTCTAACATTTTCCTTAATTAGTTTAGATACAAGAATTACCCCTGTCTTGATTCAAAATTATCCAATTTCAAATTTGTATATTTCTACGATATCTTTATTTATCCCCAATTCAAATTTAGAGCTTGATTTGTCAATTTGTCATTATCTGATTTCTAATATCGTTGAAGCATTATCTACTTCATTGTACAATCATTCTTGTATTATCTTTCAAACTTGTTTAATTTTCCTATCCTCATTCTCATTTCCATTCCTTGTGCTACCTCAAAAATTCATTTTCATTTATCATTTGTAAATCATTAAAACCACAATTTTTTAAAAAGTATTCATAATTAACTTAATGAAATTATAATTTTTTATTATGTAGAATAAGTAAAATTCTCTTTATGATTACAGTGTGTTCATCAAATAAAATTAAGATAACTTGAATACATAAATTCCATAATATTACTTAATATTATAACTTTTTGGATACTATGATAATATTATTTAATATTATAAATTTTTGAATACTATATTTCATTTAGCTCCAAATTTTCATATGATATAGTTTTGAGCTTCATCTTTTATATGATATAGTTTCAATCGATTCCAATAGATTTTATTGTGTGTTGATCCTTCTTTGATATAGTTTCAATCCATTCTAAGAGATTTATATCCATATTTTATATAATATTGTGAGATTTTATTGTATGTTGATACTTCTTTTATTGTTTGAGTGATATTTCAAGAGATATTATTATATGTTTATGATAAATTTTATTGTATGTTGATATTTCTTTTATTGTTTGAGTGATATTTCCAGAGATATTATTATATGTTTCATGAATGTTTATATATCGATCCATCTTTTATATAATATTATGAGATTTTATATAGTGATATTTCAAGAGATATTATTATATGTTTATGATATATGTTTCATGAATGTTTATATATTGATCCATCTTTTATATAATATTGTGATATTTCATTGTATGTTGATCATTCTTTTATTGTTTGAGTGATATTTCAACAGTTCTTATTATATCTTTATGATATATGTTTCATAAATGTGCAAAGTATTTACTGCATACAATTATAACCAAAAGCATACCGTCTCTAAAAAGATTTTTTTTAGCAAAACAATTTGCCAAACATTTATAACATTCATTAATAAAAATTCATGAATAAAACACAAGTCTACTAATAAGAAATTGTGGTAAACGTAGTCAATTAAAGAATCATTGAACATCTTATTTCAAACTTCCAACAATAGAACCCTAACTTTGGATTTAAAATAAAACAAATGAAATGAGAAACACCAAACATCTTATTTCAAACTTCCAACAATATAACCCTAAGGAAAATGTTGAACTTTGCCTTTAAAACCAAAACAAATGAAATAAGAAAACCAGACATCTTATTTCAAACTTCCAACAATATAACCCTAACTACGTAGAGGAAAATGTTGGACCTTGACTTTAAAACCAAAACAAATGAAATGAGAAACATCAATGTCATCATAATAGAAGCTAGCCAAATTTCTCTAGTAATAAAACCTAGGAGATTTTTCAAGGAAAAAAAATCCTTAACACAAACACAATGAACACACAACTTTGCACAAATCATTGAGCCTAATATAGGCTAGGAAATTGATAAACCCTAGAACCCTTGCATGTCTAAAAACCATGCAATCTCCAATGACATTTGTTGGCAGACAAACCTGTAATGACAACATTTGTTGGTAAATAGAAACCTTGCATCTGCAATGACATTTTTTTTTGTTTTTTTTTTCTCACAACCCAAAAGCTAACTAAGATTTTTAAAAGGAGAAAAGAAAATTTGGACCTTTTAAAAAGGAGAAAAGCAAACTTAGACCTTGCTCAAAAGGATACTTGAAAATGAAAACCCGTTTCAAAATCCATAATCGTCACCTTTCAAAACCTGGGATCCCCTTCTACCAGAAATCCAAATCCATAACCATCGCCTTTGAATTCTACTCGCTACCCCTTGGGGAAGGCAAAGGATTTAACCTCTTATTTCCACCTCTATCAATTAAACCAATGAAGAACATGTTACCAGAGGAAATAGAGACAAACATTCTTGCTTTCTTCTCAAATAATTTTCATGTTGTGGAATGAACAAAGGAAACGATGATGGACTGTGAAAAGCCATCAAGCCAAATAAAATTTGTTTGAAATTCGCCTATGACCATGAAGGCTGCAAGATGTCCTCTTGTGACATTTGTATGCCACAAATAAAGTATTAAATCACTATGGAAGTGGCATTGATACTACCTACAAGGCCAAAATGAGTTGATGTTAAGAGTGAAATAACCACCACATTGAGTGCATACATTCCCTCGATGACCATGTAGAATATAGCACATTGGCATTTATTATGCAAGTTGGATGACCACCCTTATGTGGCCATCACGTGGTGGACCCTAGTTGAACCCTAAACTAACATGAACTCGCTAACTTTTTTTTGCACATTGGCATTCGGTGTAAGGACCATGTGGAATATAACACATTGGCATTCAATCTGCAAGTTGGATAACCACCCTTATGTCACCATCACGCAACACACCCTAGTTCAACCATAAACGAGCGTGAAATTCCACTTTTTTTAACACATTGGCATCTGAGGACCGTGTGGAATATAACACATTGACATTCAGTCTACAAGTTAGATAACCACCCTTATGTCGCCATCACATGGTGAACCCTAGTTGAACCCTAAACGAGTGTGAACGAGTGTGAACTCTCACTTTTTTAACACAATGGTATTCTCTGAGGATCACCCTTTTGTGACCATCAAGTGGTGAACCCTAGTTGAACTGTGAAATCTCTCTTCATGTCAAGAGGCAATGAACCCTAGTCAAACCATGAACTCTCTCTTCATGTCAAGAGGTCACCGTAGTCAAACCAACATTTGAACCAAAATATATAAATAGAATAAATCATTTGAACCAAAATATAAAAAGAATAAAGCAAGGTGCACATGCATATATAGAGGAAGCTTGCTAAGGGTTGATAAAAGCATCTCAAAGTTAATTTGATTTTGGAAAAGTGTTAAGTAGTGCAAGCATGTGTTGGGGTGCTAATAGTTTAGTTCCAGTCATTTAGATATTTAAAAAATGAACAAGTGCATTTTGTTTCTGTAGTGATATACCAAACATTGTAACACTTTTAGATATTTAAAAAACGAACAAGTGCATTTTGTTTCTGTAGTGATATGACAAATATTGTACCACTACAAAAACTTGCAATTTATTAACTTAAGCCTTGCTTTGGCATTTCAGTCAAATAGTAATTGTGCTTTTGCACAAACATTAAGTGTCCGTTTTTGCCAAACATTAAGTGTTCTTTTTCCAATAAAGAAAGGAACAAACTTGTTTAAATCGTTTAGTCATTCCTACAATATAGAGAAAAAGAAAATCTAAATACTAAGATCCACAAGTTTAGGCAAAAAATTGTTGACTTTTAAGATGTGCTCGGCTCAAGCGTGAGGTTTATTTCATTTATCATGTACTTGAACCATAAACAAATGCAACAACACCATACACAAGTGCTAAAACAACCAAGATCACAAGAAGAATAACCAAGCACAAGAAGTATCATGGGAAAACCCTTCTCAAACAGGGGAAAAACCCAACAATCCTTTACTATATTCTCAAGAGAAGATCCATCAAACCATAAACCCTAGATGCACACAAGAGGGTGCTCTACAACCTTGAAACTAGCGCCCAAGAGAGGTGCGCACTTCAGCCATACAAGTAGGTCTGAAATTTCCAAATGACAAGTGAGAGTGGGTGTTATCCTCAATGGGGATTCACCTCTATTTATACAAGACTAGAGACAGCAATAGGTGTATCTCTTGGCACAATAGGGTTGAGCTCAATAACTCAGTAATATAATTAATCATTACATAAACATTAATTAACTTTCACATATGGTGGGGCCGACTTGTACCCTTTACATCACAATTAGGGTTACAAGTAAATATTACACTCAGACAATATAGCAAAGGCCTCACATGTCCACTAGTGCTCAGCCACAAGGACGTCATACTCAACATATCTCTATTTCAACTGAGTCCACGGGAGAATCATCTGGAGTACCATCTCAAGCCGTCTCAACTGAGTCCATAGGAGTACAAGGCAAGAGACCATCTCAAGCTAACTCAACTCAGTCCAGAGGAGTAAAAAGAAAGAGAGCACATGTCATAACAACTCAGTCCAGAGTCTGACGTACATCCATCACATGGGCACAACCAACACTTGGGCTCTCACTCACAGATGTCTCAACTCGATCCAGAGGAGAACGATCTGGAGGATGTCTCATGAAGTTGCAATCATCAACACTCCCTCTCAGCTAGGGAGGCATTCTCCACCAAGCCAAGTCTCTCACGGAAGTACTTGAACTTCATCCTGGCAAGCGATTTGGTGAAGACATATGCAATCTTCTCATGTGTAGAAAGATATTTCACGTGTACTGCTTTCCTTTGCACCATATCTCTGATCTAATGGTATTTGATCTCAATGTATTTCGATTTATCATGAAACACATGATTCTCTGAGAGCTTCACACAGCTCTAGTTATCACAATGAATAATAGTGGAATCCATCTCATGACCAAATAAATCTACAACGAGCTTGTGAAGCCACACTATTTCACGGATTTCTACACATAACGTTATGTACTATGCTTCTACAATACTTAAATCCACAGAGCTTTGTGTCCTATTGCACCAGGAAACCATGGCAGATCCCAAGGTAAAACAACAATCGGATGTGCTCTTCCGGTCCACTGTGCTCCCTGCCCAATATGCATCGGCATATCCATGCTATCTCATGTCTACACCATAGGCATATCTCAGGCCATATCCAATTGTGCCTCGTAGATATCTCAATATGTGCTTCGTTGCTATCCAGTGAGTCTGTCTCGACTGACTCATAAACTAACTGAGTACGTTCACTGCATAGCATATATCAAGTCTGGTGTGAACCAGATACATCAATGATCCAATCAGATGTCAGTAAAGATGTGAATCAATCTCGCCTGAATCAATAGAAGCCTCGGTCATTTTATTCAGATCCATCACCATCGGTGTAGGCATGGATTTGCAGTCTGTCATACTGAATTTCTTCAATATCTCCACTGTATATTTTCCTTCACTCAATGAAATCTCATCAGTCCTCTGCCATACTTCTAGTCCCAAGAAGTAGTGCATCATACCCAGATCCTTCATCTCGAATTCAGAAGTCAATGCATGCTTGAATTCAACAATAAGACTTTTGGAAATGATGAGGAATACATCATCAACATACAGGACCAAAATCAGGCACTTGTCGCCAACAATATGATAATATAGATTTGGATCAGCGACACTCTTGCTTAAGCCCAAACTCATCAAGAATCCATCCATCTTCTCGTACCAAGCACAACGTGCCTGCTTTAGTCCATACAGGGCTTTCTTCAACCTGCACACATGAGATTTATGCTCATGTATCATGAATCCTTCTAGATGCTCGATGTAAACTTCTTCCTCAATCTCACCATTGAGAAAGGTTGTCTTTACATCCATCTGATGTAGTCTCCAACCCATGGATGCAGCTAGGGAAATGATCATACAGATGGAAG
>JASDQU010500792.1:151171-162404 GCA_032191745.1 Picea mariana | reverse complement strand
TTTAAATTTAAAATATTTTTTTTATAAAGTTATATTTTTTATTTATTATTCATTAAAAAATTTCATTCGTTAAATTATTTTACTAAATTATTATAAATTTATAAAATTGTTGTTCATATATAAATTAAACACTGAAAGGTATCTCTCATCACTCAACTTTATCTACGAAAACAAAACAAAAGCATATAACAACATAATTTTGCTTTATAAAAGTGCATGCAAAATCTTTAGAGCAAAGAAAAAAATAAACACTTAACATGTCAACAACATAATTTTGCTTTATAAAAGTGCATGTCTTTATGTCACAAAAAGTGAAAAAGGCACTTAACATGTAAACACAATTTTGCTTTATAAAAGTGCTGGTAAAGTAGCCAAAGAAAAAAAGCTCTTAAAATGTCAAATTTTCAATGATCACATGCTAATCTATGCTTTAACCATGACAAGCATTTAAACTTTATATGCTTTCATAAACTAGTTTAATAATCGCAATCACACTTATGCCAATTTTTCAATATCGCTACTTTAACAATGACAACCACTTAAACTTTATGCCAATTTTTCAATAACGCTACTTTAACAATGAAAACCACTTAAACTTTGTATGATAAATATTAGAGAATTTATATAAAAGATAAATTTACAAAAATCTCTTATAATGATTTTAGAGACATTAAAGAGTCTTCACGTCTTTCACAAGTTACATAGTGGGAAGCCAATGTATTGTTAATTATTGATGTTTGAAGTCAGATATTATTTCTGATTACAAGGCTAGGATATTTGAATATTATAAGATATATTTAAATAAAAGTTAGGTAAGAGATCTACAAATTTCAAAACAAGATTTCATGACTTCGTTTATTGACTCCTAAAATAGTTTACATCTTCTTTTGACAAATAAATTTATTTGCATGGATTGGTGCACATACCAACTTATTATATACTAGTGGATCAATATGGTTTATGAATTTTGAAAAAACTTCCCTACAATAACAAGGAGGTGTCATTGTTTTTCCTTAGAAAATTATGGGTCAAATTTGTTTTAGGTCATTATGTCAACTAATTTGACATTGGTGAATTCTAGGGGGTGGGTCATGGGTCTTCTCAAGATTGAAAAAATACCATTCATGACCTATTGAGAAGGTATCACCTTCCTTGGCAAAGGCCTAACCCCCTTACCTAGCATCTTACCATTTTAGATAACATTTGCTAAGCCCAAACCTTGATTTCTCCCTTGAACCATAACTTACTACAACATAGCACATTCATTGCTTTATCCCACCAAGAGGAATATTTAGGTAATGGGGGGAGGGGGGAGGAGGGGGGGGGGTTTGGCATTAGAGCCATGTAACAAATTTTAGCCAGGAGTGGTCACATGGACAAACAAGCCCTTTTGGTCCCAGTTCATTTGATCCTTATTAATGATCGAGTTGTGGGCATACTTTTTATGGGCCGATGGAGACCACTATACAAGAAAATTTCATGGAGGTTAGTATGAAATCACCTCTTTGTACTTCATTATATTTACACACACACACACAAACGACTCATTTTATATATAGTTTATTGTGTCATTTTTTCTATATCTAATTATTTCCTATGTGCAATTTCTACGATTCAATAGTACTCTTGTATCACATCAAGATGCATCAATGATAGTTTCCAACATTGATTGAACAATTGTAGTGGCTTGGTCGATTAACATATCTAACACACATGTATCGAGGAACTTTGTGCAATGATATTATTTTTATTGCTAGTAAATTCTCCTATGAATGAAATATGCTTGTATTCTTACAACATGCATGATACCCTATAAAAATGATTGATACACATAGACATCTTCCGGAAATTATTATCTCTAGTCAAAATACAATCTAATATAATTCATTCCTTTAGAAACAAATGTGTTAGTTTGTAGAAAGTTTCACATGGATAATTGTGGTGGTCACATTTAAAAAAAATGAATAGTTAGTTCCACATTGTAAACATATTATTTTTGTTTGCATATTCAATGTAAAATATATTATTTTCAATGCATCTACATTGTAGAGCTCATCCAAAACATGCTTAGGATGCCACCTAGTAGACTCCAATGTGATGGCGGTGATTAATTTATTTATTCTCTTAAAGAGATGAAATAATAGGTGTAAGTGTCTCTTCTGTTAGATGATATTGTATCTAGCACTGATGTTAGTTATTCTAGTTAAATAGTACACAACTTTTGGAAAGCAAGAATGCCAACATTTCTAAAACTTGCTCGCTTTGAGAACATTAGATGTTTCCTTAAACAAATTATAAGGATGACACAATAAATACAAATATAAGTGAATAACATTGCTATGAGAAATGTACATAGGATTTGGGGTCTATAGGAAACTTTATTTGAACCCTGTAGTGTTGTATATTTTCTCTGTGTTACCTATTTTGGTCTAAACCATGCTAATAATAATCTCATATAGAGACATTACAAATGGAATCATTGAATCTAGAATCCTCAACACCTCAAGCCACTCAAATAATAAGTGCCTAGGGATTATGTCAAAGTCTTTGTCAGAGTTCACAAAGAAAAAGTACCCCTTGTTTCCACCTCCACCACTTGTAACTTATACATGAGAACAATATTGAATGTCTTTTTTTTAGGCATATTAAGGTCATAATCTTAGTTTTACTAAAGTTTACTTGTAAGC
Organism: Picea mariana; assembly: GCA_032191745.1. Taxonomy (NCBI): domain Eukaryota; kingdom Viridiplantae; phylum Streptophyta; class Pinopsida; order Pinales; family Pinaceae; genus Picea; species Picea mariana. The sequence continues at coordinate 159,717 of JASDQU010500792.1, read as the reverse complement.
ATGGTCAATATAGAATGTGCATAAAGTACTTGATTGTTTTTGGAGGCTTAAAACTATGTGATATAGTATCACAATGTTGTATACAAAAAAAAAAATAACAATGTAGATCACCACTATGATAAGGTAACCACCTATATCACTGACATGTTTAAAATAAGGTCACTAATTCATCAACATACCACATAGAGTGTAGGGCATATTAGGTGCCCTTCTTTGAACCCTAGAGAATTTTTTATGTCCTTAATGTTTCCCATTTTGTAACATAGCCGTGATGGGGCATAAAAATTTCGTTCTTCTTAAGAAAATCAACACCCTCATTCGGGGTTTCTATTCCATTATGCTCTTCCAGAGATTTACAGCCACAGTCTCCATGCTCTGAATCAAGCTTAGAGCTAGCAAAAATCCTTTCCCACATTCGTCGGTTTCTTCCATCCCTCTATACTTGCATATGACCATACGCTAATACAATAGGTGCCAAGAAAACCACCGCGTGACTCCTCTGGAGTGGAAAATATCCAAAGTTCACAATCCGACGTCGCGTGTCTTCAAGGATTTCAACGACCCTGATTCACTTTGGGACTTCGACGTTTGGGAGTTTTCGAATGCTCCAAATCATTTTTTCCCCAAAGTAATCCATACCCAGAGTTATAGATTGAGTGCCACACATCCCTCATGATCGACGACTACGATCCACTTCGGGACTTCAACGTTCGAGAGTTTCGAGCACTCCAAGCCTTTTCTCCTTCGAAGTACTCCTTACCCGGAGTTACAGATCGAGCACCACACATCCCTTCGTGATCGACTGTTGTGATCCACTTCAGGGCTTCGGATTTCGGGAGTTTCAAGCCTTCTAATGCCTTTTTCCTCTGAATCACTCCATACCTAGAGTTACAGATCGATCGCCACACGTCCCTTCGCGATCAATGATTGTGATCCACTTCGAGACTTCAGCGTTTGGGAGTTTCAAGCCTTCCAATGCCTTTTTCCTATGAAGCACTTCGTACCCAGAATTACAGATAGAGCGCCACGCATCCCTTCGTGATTGACGACTATGATCCACTTCGAGACTTCAACGTTCAGGATTTTCAATCCTTCTAATGCCTTTTTCCTCCAAATCATTCCGTACCCGAAGTTACATATCGAGCGCCATGCATCCCTTTGCGATCAACAACTATGATGCACTTCGAGACTTTGACGTTCGAGAGTTTCAAGCCTTCTAACGCCTTTTTCCTCCAAATCACTCCATACCCGAAGTTACATATCGAGTGCCACACATCCCTTTGTGATCAACGACTGTGATGCACTTCGAGACTTCGACGTTCGATAGTTTCAAGTCTTCTAATGCCCTTTTACTCAAAAGCACTCCGTAATCGTAGTTACATATCAAGCACCATGCGTCCCTTCGTGATCAACAATTGTGATCCACTGTGAGACTTTGGCATGCGATAGTTTCAAAAATTCCAGTGCCATTTCACCAACCACGTGAGAGAGGTATGCATGTACTAGGGGCTAACATGTAGTTGGGTCAGGGGTGACACATGCCCTCGATGCTCCGGTCTGATCATATTTCAACCTCCCTCAGCTTTTCATGGTCATGATCCGGCAATTTTTTCACCGATCGACAGTTCACCGTGATTGTAGGACCCCAACGTACTCGCTCTTTATCTATGGGCTCAATCTCCGCAATCAGAAAAGTACTCACCCAACTTGGTCTAATCGTGGTCCTTGATCCTCCATCCCGATGATATCAACGACATTGGTTAATGGTGGGCCATGAACTAGCACGTCTTCTAATTTCACCCCTGCGCTCCACAATGATCCCCCACCATCGATCTTTGTTCACAGATCGACGGTTCACAGTGATTGCAGGCCCAATCTCTGCAATCTAGGAAGTGCTTGCCTGACTCTGTTTAATCATGGTTGTTGATCTTCCATCTCCAATGAGATCAAAAACATTGGTTGATTACGGGCCGTGAACTAGCACGTCTGCTAATTTCACCTCCATGCTCCACAATGATTCCCCACCATCGATCTTCATTCACGAATCGATGGTTCACAACGATTGTAGGGCCCAATCTCCAAAATCTGGGAAGTGCTCACCTGACTCTGTCTAATCATGGTCGTTTATCTTCCATCTCCAACAAGATCAACGATGTTGGTTGATTGCGGGCTGTGAACTAGCATGTTCGCTAATTTCACCTTCACGTTCTGCAATTATTTACAACCATCGATCTAATCAAGTAGTTGATGTTTGATTCGTTAACTCCATTGGGTCTTTGAGTCGATCTGACGAATGAGATAGTTTTTCCTCCTAATGAATGGTTTACATGCATCTCCTCTGTCAGGTTCTTTATTCATCTATGGCTCTTGTTACTTAGGGAGTTTGGGTAACTTTTACTATCGTGAAGTTTGAAAATCTAGGCATTGAACTCTTGAAACTCCGAAACCATTATGAACTATCCCCTTTTAGGCTTAGTGCAGGGTTCCTAGACCCAAGTCACATGGACCTTTAGATGAATCTTGGGCTATGAGCTCTACTTTTAGTTGGGTTTTAGCTAAGGCCATGGGTGCAAGCTCAAGGTCTCTTAGGATACTAGTTTGAAGGAAATGCCTTCCTAATTCACAAAATCTTAAATTCTGAAATAGGGCAGTGTAAACTCGTGAGGTTACCGAGACAGTAGTAGTGCTAAGAGGCTTGCTCCAATTTCAGATCTGTGAGGTATCTCCTTGGGGAAAACACCTTCTAGATTTAAAATGGAGCATGTGGGAAAAGGAGAATGATAAGTTCTCAAGGAATCCAACGTATATACATAATTTAACCTTTTCAATGCAGAGACCATTTACAGATAAGTAAATACATGTATGCAACCATTAATTCCCAATTCAATGCATAAAGTATGGAAACACTTATCAGAACCAAATAACGTGAAGCAACTACTGGAAGGGGTTCCCGTTTCCACCCAACCATAGTCTCAGTCACTCCTAACGGATTTACCACTAGCCACCCCTGAGCTAGACCACGATGCTTTGAGATTGAATCTGTTCTTTTGACTCATAAATAGATAGGGATGAAGGTTAATCTCCTTCTCCCATCTCAGTCTCTATTTCTTGTGATCAAAACCCACTCTTTTCACAATTCTTCCTCGAATTCCAGAGCTTCCTCTCTCGTCTTTGCACTCTTCCCCCATTTCCTCCCTGACCCCCACGCATTTAATTCTTGACTTTTCTAGCAAGATTGTGTGTGTCCCAAATTCCCATTTCATGGTCAGGTCTAGAAGCCTTACAGATGGGAGGTCTTCCCCATCCCCTCATTAACTCTTGAGGACGTCTTCCCACCTACCAGCTTGACTATAATTCATTCCTGGGTCAGAGGGTTGTTCTGATCCTGAGCAATTAAATCCAGCAAAGAACTAGTTCGGTGGAGGTTAACGCAACCATTCCTGGTCCCCTCCACCATCTCTTTCATAGAATTAGTGGTCTCTCTTAGCACATCTTATTTCCTGCAATCATGCAACATGTATCCATTTTCTATTAAAATAACAAAATTTACATTCATCAACCTTTCATACAAAGGTCCATCAAATCAAACATTCACACCTTTGAGTTTTCCATAGTTCCTTGGCCAATATAGTTATATTTACAAACTAGGGGAAACAAGGTGTTACAATTCCCTCCCCCTTAATGGAACATCGTCCTTGATGTTCTATCTGTCAACATTCTATGTATATACATCAGTAAACAAAATTAGATATTCATGCCTCATGGCATCCTCCATTTCCCACGTAGTCTCATCTGGACCAAAATGTTTCCACTGCACCTTGACATGTGCAATGGTTTAGTTCCTGAGTGAGGTTTCCTTCCTGTCTAGTATGCATTGAGGTTCTGGCAGGAATTATCCCTCCGGATCCACCTGGATCAAAGACCATTCAATTATATGATTAGAATCATGTATATATTTCTTTAATAATGAAATATGGAAAAAAATATGTGTCTTTACTATGGGGGGAGTGATAGCCTATAGTCTACATGTCCCACTCTATCTAAGACTTCAAAGGGTCAACAATACTAAGGTGCCAGCTTGGCACAAGCTCCCATTCTCAAGGAACTCTTCCTAGATTTAACTCTAAGATAAACATGGTCTCTTGTATTGAACTCTCTGGGGGTTCTCTTTCGGTCGACATAGCTATTCTGTCTATCCTGAGCAATTTTCATATTTTGTTTTATCTGAATCACTTGTTGCTCCATTTCTTTCAGCATGTCCAGTCTGATTGTAATTCTATCCACTGGATTACTCCAGTTGATTGGAATCTTGCACTGTCTACCATAGAGGGCTTCAAAATGGCTCATCTTTAGTGACTCTTGATAACCATTGTTATATGGAAATTCTACCAATGGCAGGTAGTCTTCCCACTTCTTAGGCTGATGCATTACATGCATCCTTAACATGTAGTCTAATATTTGGCTTACTCTTTTTGTCTGTCCATCAGTTTGGGGGTGATAGACTGTGCTAAACAAAAATTTAGTCTCAAGATTAGCCATCAAAGATTTCCAAAATCTTGAAGTGAATTTTGTGTCTCTATTGGATATAATCTCTCTAGGCGTGCCATGAAGTCTAAATATCTCCTTCGTGAAGATGTTGGCAATATCTATTTCCTTGCAAGTTGACTTGACAGGAACGAAGTGAGAAGACTTAGTCAATTTGTCCACCACTACCATGATGGCATCATTCCGCTTAGTCGATCTTGGTAATCCGGTGACGAAATCCATGGAAATGGTTTCCCATTTCCATTCTAGAATTAGTAAAGGCTGTAACAACCCTATCGGGTGCCGATGTTCTGCCTTAACTTGTTGGCATTCTAGGCACTTAGCTAGATAGTCAGCTATGTCCTTTTTCAGTCAAGGCTAATAGAATTGTTTCCTAGTGTTCGTGATCATTTTATGATATCCTGGGTGGCCATTATATGGTCTCTTGTGTAGTTCATCCATTAAGAACCTCTTCAAGTCGTCACAACTTGGAATATACAATATGTTTTTGTAGGTCAGCAGGTCTTCATCAAGCATATGATAGCCTTCATACTTTATCCCTGTAGGCTATTGACTTAGGTATGAAGTCACAGTATTGAAGAATGCATTTGTTTCTTGTGCATTCTTGATTCTTTCTATGACATCTGTTTCACAGGTTCTTACTGTTGCCAAGTGAATCATTTTCACACTTCTGCTAAGGGCATTGACTACACTATTTTCCGTCCCTTTGATGTGTTTGATTTCGATGTCGAACTCACTAAGGAGAGACATCCACTTAGCTTGTCTAGCATTGAGTTTTGGTTGATCAAACAGGTGCCTCAACCCATAATGGTCTGTCATAAGTACAAATCTCCTACCCAGGAGGTAATGCCTCCACATTTTTAAAGCATGCACTATGGCATCCAACTCTAGATCATGGGTCACATAATTGATTTCATGCTCATTCAATTTCCTAGATGCGTAACAAATTACACGTCCCTCTTGCATAAGAAATCCTTCAAATCCTTCCTTGCAGGAATCTGTACACATGAAGAAGTCATTATTAGGGTCTGCAATATTCAACACAGGTGCATGGGTCAGGAGGTATTTTAGTTTCTGAAATATTTCTTCACATTCTGATGTCCAAGTGAATTTAACCCCCTTTTTCTGGAGGGTAGTGATTGGAAAACCAATCCTGGAAAATCATTTTATGAACCTTCTGTAATATCCTTCTAATCCCATAAAGGATCTGATATCATATACATCCTTTGGGGTATGCCATTCCATAATAGATCTGATCTTGTCAGGGTCTACTGCCACCCCTTCTTCATAAATGAGATGGCCCAAGTAATGCACTTGCTTCTGGAAAAAGTCGCACTTGCTAATCTTAGTGTAGAGTTGATGATCTCTTAGTACTTGAATGATCCAGGAGGCTCCCCAAGCTCAGAAAATGCTCGAAAATCAAAGTTCTCATAATTGGACAAGACCAATGCCATTGTGTCTAGATCGTTCTCCCGATTCTGGCCATATATTTACTTTCTCAAATGGATCTTATATGAAGAAGTTATGACACTTTGAAGTTTTTTTAAAATAGTGAAAAAAGTCAAACAGTCAACAGGCCGTATTGATGACGTCGGCAGTACGGATGCTGACATCAGCATGACATGTGGCAGCCTGAGGACATGACACATGGAAGGATGTACAAATGATGATGTCATCCGTATGGATGATGATGTCAGCAGGACACATGGAAACACAGGGAGGTGATACGTGGCAGGCCGTACAGGTGATGACGTCATCCGTACGGATGATGACATCAACAGGGTGACGTGGCAGCCCAGGGAGATGACACGTGGGAGACTGTATAAATGATGATGTCATCTGCAAGGATGATGAAATCAGTAGGGTGATGTGATGTTAGCTAATGAGAGGCTGACACATGGCCCAATCAGGAGGCGCCACGTGTCACCTTCTGAAAGCCCAACAGTTTGGTAGATTAGGCCAAATCTGGCAGTTACCGCCAAATCTGGAGGAGGTTCTCTAAGTCTGGCGAACTGGTTAGAGGCTCTACTTATTTAGCTGGGCATGAAAAATGAGGCAGAGGAAGAGTTTTCATGCTTTTCGAGACTATGCGGATGTGACAGGCAGAGGCTGCATTGGAATCCGTGCCAGGAGGTGTCCCAGGTGACCTGCTCACAAATAGGTCGACTTTATACTCAAAAGTTGCATAATTTTGAGAGGATTTCGAATATGCTCTATGTTTCTTCATCAGAGTACCCGAACAGAAAAGTGCCTCCAGAGCCCATTTGAGCGAGCCAAGCATACTCGAGTTTACAATCAAAAGTTGTAAAATGATGTTTTCCAGCCACCTATGATGTCTGTTTCTGCCCAAAATCGCAGATCTGAAAGTTGGTTTTTGGGAGCTCTTATGTAAGCCTTTCTTTGTAATTTTTAAGCATTTGAGATTAATTAAAGAGAGGTCTCACTATTGGAGTGGACCCAGAGACGTAGCCAGGAAGTCTGGTGAACTCTGTTATCAACCTCTTGTCTCTATTTCTCTTTCTATTTTGTTGTTCTATTCTCTTCATTTACAACATGGATATTAATGGCTGATCTCTTTATTCATTAATAAACATCAAGTAAAAGTCACATTTGATATTCCACAAACAAGATAACAAGTTTATGTATTTCGCATTCTTAAGGATCCGATGCAAAAAGTACATTAAACTTACTTGCAATTTATCAGTAATACCTTCATTTTTGGATCAATTTTAAGGTATCAGAGCATTTGGTTGTGAAGGTTTGATAGGAATTGCAAGCATTGGATGCTCACGAGAGAAAAACTCAAGCGAGGAGAAGTCCAACTTGAGGCTCTTGAAATAGAGATTCAAAGGCAATCGCTAATCCAGGTGGATATCGGTGGCCACCCACCTTTTTCGACTGGCTCAAAATAGTTTTCTGGCAATTTTGGCAATTTACTATTTTTAGCAGGTTTTAACTTATGGGGCCATTTTGAGGGCCTAAATGAAGGTTTTTCGAGATCGAGGTTCTCAATGATAGCTAAAGGCATGATTGAGCCCCCAAAATGAATCTCCTCAACGATACCTTTCCAACGAGCTATCATATGCCTAAAACGGAGATCGTATGCAAAAGTTACGACCCTGGGAAGTTGATGTAGTAACTTACCCAAACGGGGCCCACATTACTTTTGGCGCTTCATCTCCTAGGGTTAGGTTTTTGGCTGTATAGGGTTTTTGAAATTCCTGTTTATTGTAAAAGGGCCTCCAGAGCCTCATTGTTATCATCTTCTTGCGAATGCGAGTAGCCGTCACATCTCTTCTCAGAGATACGCTGCCACCATTCTAGCGANTTCATTAATAGAAATCGTGTATTACTGTATCTCTGTGTTTATGGTTGCATCTCTGATATATTTCTGTTATATTATTGGATATATGTGATATCTCTATGCATTTATTTATTATATCTCTGCTCTCATTTCATGCCGAAAATAATCTGGATCAGTGGTATCAGAGTAGGCTGCTCTTGATCATTTTTTCAGTGCATGTCCTCGACGAGATCCAAGTATAGAAAGTTGGGTCTCGATCTTGTCTCTCTTGAATACAATCGCTCTCGCACACCCAAGAAACCCTCAATGGTGGAAGAAAAGAAAAACGACAGAGCAGATCAGCCTATCAATTTGTTGCTTGAGCAAGCTCTCACGTGACAGAGGGATGAAATGATGGAGAATTTTTCCCACATCCTTCAATGCCTGCCGATAGCATCAGGCGCATATTCATCAAGCGGCCACTTTGGAGGCACCTCGCCTTTCAAGGTACAAGTTAATTTTGATGTTCCTGTATTTGAAGGACAAATAGATGAAGAAGCCCTAGAAAAATGGTTAACTCTACTAGAAGGTTATTTCTCTGTTCACAATTTTTCTGACAAAGAAAAGATCAGCTTCGCACTCCTTAAAGCTCTCCCTCATGTCAAACATTGGTGGGAAACTTACTGGGAGAAAATTTCCACAGAGGAGTCTGGAATAT
>JASDQU010500792.1:115845-138348 GCA_032191745.1 Picea mariana | reverse complement strand
CTATTTTATTATAATAAAAATTAATTGAATAAATTAAAAAATATATATATTCTATTTCATCATAAAATAAAAATCACTAAACTTTTATATGATCACATCTCAATAAGAAAAAATGATGTATAGGTGCATACTACACTTACAAGAGTACAAGTGCATATTGCACTTACAAAATTAAAATTACATAATTAATGTATGTCATTTGGGGCCTTTTAAAAACCAATAATCAATCACCTCTCACAAGTGAAAAATTATCCATAGTAGCTAACTACAAATCTAACTACAAATCATTAGACATCACATAAGAATTCACAAAGAAAACCAATTCCTTATCTAAATCAAAGGTATAAGTTTTGTGAAGTCTCTTTATTCCACCTAGAAGGGATTCAAGTATAACTACCTCCCTCGAGGAGGAAAGCCGATATCCATATTTTCTACTATATCCCTTGAGGAAGGAGTGAAAACCCCAATCAACACTTGCATTGCTAATTTACCTATTTTGATTAGCATCATCATTGATAAAAATATGAAGAAAGAAAATAAACCAAGAAAGTAAAATAACCAAGAAAATCAAGAATACAGAAACATGGCGGAAACGACACCAAGCCGAATCAATTCATATGTACATCAATGGTACATTAATAATACATATCCATATACTGACCTCACAACGGTATCATAACTAAATGGTTGTTAAGGTCTATTTAGGACTTATGATTATTTCTAACAAACCCCCCTTTAATCTTAAGTATGTATAAATGTATCATCTCAGCAACAAGGACTAGTGCAAAACCTGATAATTCTTCAGCTTACAACTCATGGTTTGAAATGTCATGAGTGTCAATGAATATCTTCTTGAAAAATCGCCAAAAGTGGATGTCAAAACCAAGTCTAGAAAACCCATTGTGTAACAAATGAGCTAGACAACCTGAAGGGGTTCATTGAAGTGAACCCAAAACCTATGAGAAAAAAACCTGATGAGAAGTGAATTGGACATAGGTCCAACACATCCCAAATCCTGAAAAAAACTTGACAATCCTGAATGTGTGAAGCACAAATGTACAAGAAACAACTGACATGTGCTAGATCCAAAGATCATTCTTGTAAATTATGAAGACAATCAAGTGAACAAATAAGTTCACAAAATGCTCACAAAAATCGACACATAAAAAACTTTCAATAATCCTACTAACAGAAAAAAGTGTTGAAAGGCATTAAACCATGTGTTACACATTGTTTTGGTCATCCCAGTGATCATTGATGACATGTGTCCATGTTCCCATGAAATGATAAAAATAGCCTTCTCCATGAAGAAAGTAACTGGCTTTCTCTTACTAAAAACCCTATTAAAAGAGATCGTCACAAGCTACACTATACATAGGGTGCGACAATGTCTGATCGTCGCCCCCTACTCTAAAGCTGGGATGTGACGACTCTACAGGCTGTTATATAGCCAGGGTGCGACGATGTCAAAAGACTAAGAAAAGGTCAATTTTCACGAAAGTTCTAGAAGGGGATCTTCTAGAAGATGAGGTGGCATCCATATGGTTTGGATCCTACTTACTTCTATGATTTGGTGGGATCATCCTAATCTCTTTAATCATCTCTCTTTCCCCTATATAAAGAGGGATTTCTCATGGAAAAGGTTAAGTTGAGCAAGCAATGTTAGCTAAGGTTGATTGTATGGAGAATTTTGCATTGAGTCATTCTTGAAGGCTTCATTTCAATTTATCAAGTCATTGTGGGTCTTCTTCATTCAAGCTTGGAGAAAGTGTGTGTGTTGGAGTAAAGGGTCATTGAGAGGGGACCTTATGACATCAATGCCTTTGGTTTTAATCTCCACTTTCATTTAATATAATACAGTGATATGTTTATTTCCCATAAAACCATTCTCGTTTTATTGTATGATTCCTTGATCACATACATAGGTTCTTGTTGAGTATGTTGTATTGATTTCACTTTGGTTGGCTTGTGTTCCCTTGCAGATTTAATATCACAGGAGCACTGGAGTGGAGCTAGGAAAAAGACGACAAGAGGAAGTGACATTTAAATGGTATGTTATATATCTCTTGTTAATAGCAAACTCGATGGTTAGAGCTTAGGGAAAGCGTCATATTTTGTTCTGTTTTGTTCTAGATCTAGGTGGATCTAGGGAGATATGTTTGTGTCTGCATTTACAGATAAGTCCCATAACAAAATTGGCGACCATACTAGGGATATGACCTCCTTTTGATTTTTTGCTTCTCATTTGCCTTTAGCCTACCTTCTTCTGATAAATTTCATTCTCTGAGTCTGTGGGTGATCCATATGGACTCCTTGGGTCAGCAAGTTCGTTTAGATTTTGTGTCTTTCTCCCATTTTTTCAAATATTACAGAGATCATCGCATTGTGGTTCATCGACAGCCTGCAACGACCTTCAGACATCGCATCCCGCTTGACCAACCCAGTGCGACGACCCTTGATCGTCGCACTGTGTCCCATACCCGGCCTACGATGACTCCTGTAGGTTTTGTTAGAGTGAGTCATTTCATCTTTTTCTTCCCAGAAATGCCTTAGTTGCCTGGGCTGAACTTCTAGGGCCTATGATTGATTGATTCTTGAGTCTAAAAGCTTGCTCTTGATTGGTTTTCAGTGATTGAAAGTCTTTCTTTGCATTTTGCAAGTTTTTGCTTCTTGTCACAAGGATATAATCTCAAATATCGATCTGGGTGCTTGTTTGACAGAGGGTATTTGGTTGGTATCAAGTTTTGGATTGATTTTGTTTTCCAGATTGTTTTTTTATTAAGAAACAATTGTTGCTTGCATGTGACAAAAGGTTTCTTGTCTTTTTCATTTTTTGGCTATATTACGAATTTGGTTTGGGGAATTGTGTTGAGAATGTCTTAATTTTCTTGGATTGCATCTCTCCTTTCGTCATTACATCTCTGATTTTGTTTCAGAAAGGAAGAAACAAACTCATTTGTTATTTTAGTGATCATTTATAAGGAATTTTTTACATTCAAATTTTTTTGTTTAATCGAAGAATTGGAAAATTTTGTAGTTTGTGGTTATTTGGAATTGTGTTCATTTGAAATTGAGAAATTGCAATTCATAGCATCTTGTACTTCAAGAAAAACACCTTCTCCCTATTGTAATTAGAGTTCATTGAATTGAAAATTGCACATTCATCTCTTTTTACATTTTATTGGGTCAAGGTCACGACTTCATCAGTTTCACTTCCATCTCCCTTTTGAGTAAACAAAAGCCTCTAAAACACAGCGTAAATTTAAAATATATTAGTAACTTTTATTTTCTAGGGCTCTTTTTCACCAACATTAGCTAGGATAGCGCTTTGGAAGGTTGTAAGGCACACTCTCCAAAGCATCAAAACACACAATAGTATCTTTTGATAGGGAGAGTTCAAATCCAATTGCTACATTTTGTCCTGGGAAGCCCTTCTCACACAAGGGTCAAACCTGAGGTCACAATAAGACTAGAAAATTTACTCACCTTGCTTTGTTGGTCTTGGTGTAGATATTGCGTGTATTATTGGGGGTCACTTGAAGGTATACCCATAATTATGAGTGGAAGCCTTTCGAGTTGATTTCGGGTTAGATACCCTGCCTTTGCACATGGATCGAACTGTCGATTGTTTCCCTAGGCATCACTATTGTAGTTGGTAACCTTAGTAGCCTATCTCTTGAGGGTCTTTACACAAAGTGACTGTGGAGGGACAAGCCTTCACGGTACCTGGAGTCGATGTTGGCCAAACTCACTCGGATCCTTGGAGGGTATACCCACGATTATGTGTGGGATCTTGCACCAGGGTGTAAGTCCATTAAGCAGGTCGTCAACGTAACTTTTCCACCTGCATATCCCAGCCCCTTCTTGTCTTAACTTTGCGATGTTGGATTTCATAACCAACCAGTGACTTCGAAATAAGAAGGTGTGTTTGCTTGGTTTGATTCCTAGATTTTATTAGTGAGTGTTGTTTGTTTCCTCTAGTCAGCCATAATTTTTTTTCATTCTTTACTCAGCTCGAGCAACATTGTCCTTCGTCGTTCACATAGGATGAAAGGGATACTGATCCAAAAATGAAGGTATTACTGATAAATTGCAAGTTAGTTTAACGTACTTTTTGCATCAGATCGTTAAGAATGTGAAATACATAAACTTATTATCTTGTTTGCGGAATATCAAATGTGACTTTTACTTGATGCTTATCAATGAATAAAGAGATCAGCCATTAATATCCATGCTGCAAATTAAGATAAAAGAACAGAAAAACAGAAAGAGAAATAGAGACAAGAGGTTGATAATGGAGTTCACCAATCGTTGGCTACGTCTCCAGGCCCACTTCCAAGTGGAGAACCTCTTTATTGTTCTTTAAAATGCTCAAAGTTCTCTTACAATGGCTATTTGTTGTTACATAACATGCTTCGGATCCTCTGTGCAAGACCTCCTTGCTCAGATTCATGCATGCCCCATCAAATTGCTCTAAAAAACATGGCAATAATGCCCCTCAAAACATGAGAAAAGACCAAAATTTACAAACTGCTTCTTCAAAACCCTGCATCAAAAAGTCTCCTACAAGCTTAAAAAAGCCTAGTTTATATAGATTTTGAGGCTCATATGAGGAATCCCAACTTCCCTCAAGATCTGGCCTCTTTTTGGGATCAAATCCCCCTTCAAATGGCCCAAAATCCTCAAAACAATCCATTTTCTAGGCTAAATATCAGTCAAAATCAATTAAAGTTACATAAACAGGGTTAAAAACCCACTTTTAACTTTAGGATAAGGTTAAGCCCCCAAAGGACGGGCGCATGCCCCCAAACAGGGTCACATATGGCACCGTAAAACCATGGCCCCAACCCTCTTCCGCCCATACACTAAAATATTACTCTTATTAACAATACTATGGCAATGTTATAATAAGTAATACTTATGGTGCATTGGTAATCCTAACTTTGTGAAGGCTTTTAGACTGGTGGAGAGGTTTGGGGTTCAAAACCCACCAACTCCATAAACATTTTAACCTAGCCACCAACAATGGGGTGCTACGTGGTAGCCCACGCCTGGGCCACGTGGCACCACCCCATTTGACCAATACATGCCATGTGTCAACCCGACGGTTGGGCCACTTGGTTGCCACGTGTCAACCGACAGTTGGGCCACTTGGCTGCCACTTGTCTTCCCTGTCAAAATACCTACCCAGTCACCGTCTACCACTTGTCACCACCTACCTCTACCACGTCATCTTGCTGACTGTGCTTGCCACCTGTACGATCGTGCCATGTGTCATCCTTTTAGTGGTGACACATGTCACCTCTGGGTTGGTCCACATCAACTATCGTGTGTCTAGTCATTTTGACATGTGTCACCTCCAGAAGCTACCATGTCAGCAGTGACGATGTCGTCATGCTGACATCATCGTTGACTTTTTTACAGTTGGCCTTTGACTTTTTGCCTGTTTGAGAAAACGGACAGAGTGTGATAACTCTCGCATACGAAATATGTTTGAGAAAGTAAATATATTGTCGGAATCAGTGCGACGAGGCAGACGCAATGGCACTAGTTTCATTCAATTCTGAGAACTTTGATGTTTGGGCATTTTTTGAGCCTAGAGAGCCCCCTGGATCATTCCTCCCCACTTTGGAAGCTTTTGGACCACCAAAAGTCTGCTTTTACTCAGGTAAGAAGTGAGGGTACTGCCTCCCCACTTGTCCTGTATCATCCATCCACTCTGTTGGGACAATAATCACCTGACTAATCACAACAAACATGAAAATTGAGATAACATTGTTTATCAAAGTAATCATCCGATCAATTGCACAATCATCTACATTCTTTGTCGTAATTAGTAGCCATACACCACTGAATAGCAACAAACTAATCAACAATACTAGACATGCCAATGAGAATGAAACAACATGCTTCCCCTTCTGAATAGGGACAGTAAACAAAGTATGCAGCTGAAACTCATGCTGTACCTCCGGTGACACTTCATGACTGTTCGAAACATATTGAACCATCTCATGTTTAACATCACTAACTTCCTGTTTTGTTACAGAGATAAGTGTTAAACTTTTTCTTGCATTTACCATTCTTTTTAACTACCCTGTAGCTGCAAAAGATCTGTCAGTTTTCATGCGATGAGCATGAACAATGTACTCTTTCCCATCTTTCTTGAAGCAATATTTATTATCTTCCCTATAGAAGATGGCTTTTCTATCATAAAGGTAGGGGCTTCCCAAGACAATCCCACATATGTCCAGTGGCACTATATCAAGTTCTACTTCATCATGATACTTAGAAGTGATTGCAAACTTAATTTTACATTGCTTGGTTACTTGTAAATTGTTATCACCACATATCCATCCCAATGGATATGGTTTAGGATATGACTTAGTTTCAAGTCCCAAGTTATTCACAACATCTTCATTGATTAGATTGGCTTGTGATCCACTGTCTACAAGAGTATCAACTTTAACATTATGTGTTATAACCCTTATGTGGAAAAGTTCACTCCTTTTACACTCATCATTTACATCAACTGAACTAGAAGATCTAGAACTTGCAACAAAATTTATACCTCGGATTCCCATAGCTACAATCTGTGTCTCATCAAAGGAATCTCATCCAAGATCCACTTGAACTGTCGCAGCTGTGGTATTCTTCCTTCCATGGTTGACATACTTCTTTGGCTTCGAGTTAGGATGCAAGACCCAACAACGATCTTCATCATGGCCTACTTTCTTGGAATGCTTGCAAGTAGGCTTCTCCTTTCTGGTTGTGGCTATCTTCTTTTCTTTCCTTTTCCCTGCATCCTTTATTTGCCAAGCACTGTAGAAACACTATCACCAACATTCCCTTTACTGGATTCAATGTGAATGGCTTGTACACATACTTCATCAAAGTTAGAAGGATTTAGCATAAGAAGAGTGTGTTTGAGGTAAGAATGTAAACCGCCAATATATTTTAGGAGTGTCTCTTGTGTATATAACGGAATACCCAAATTTAAAGCTTTCTTATGAAATATTTGAGTATATTATTGTACACTTTGACCTTTAACTTGCCTTAAACTTTGCCAATTCATCATTTCATGTTGCATGTATGCTAATGGATAGAATTGTTTCTTCAAAGCAGTGATAAAGTCATTCCAGGAAGAGATTGTTTTACCATTTTTATTGAGATCATCCTTAGTTTTTCTTTCCCACCATATGAGAGCTGTGACTCCCAATTTGAGACTTGCAAGTTGGATCTTTGTTTCATCATCAACAATCCTTTGTATCCTGCAATATACTTCTAACTGTCTCACCCAATTATCTAGCTTTTCTGCATCTAATCCACCATCATAAGTGGGTAATTGAAACTTTACATCTAACTTTAATAATGACATATTAGAAGCACGATGAGTTTTTTTCTTATCCTTGAATGAATGTACACTTGCTTCATTATTAGATGATGAGGATTAAGGAGAAGAAGGTTCCGAAGGTCCACCACCTCCAACTCCTCCCTCTGCTCTTACCGAAGATTCACCTTCTTCAACTTTTGGATTCCTTCGTTGACCTCTTTCATGGTAATGTTCCTCTACCATGGCTTGCATCAATTTAAAGGCCTTGAAGAAATCATCTTCAGATTTGAAGGGACCCAATTTCCGTGGCGAAGACATCTCTTGCTTATGTGATCGCCTTTGAATCTCTGTGTCAAAAGCCTCAAGTTGGCCTTCTCCTCGATTGCGTTTTGCTCTGGTGAGCATCCAATGCTTGCAATTCCTATCAAACCTTCAAACCAAATGTTTTGATACCATAAAATTGATCCAAAAATGAAGGTATTACTGATAAATTGCAAGTTAGTTTAATGTACTTTTGCATCGGATTGTTAAGAATGCGAAATACATAAACTTATTATCTTGTTTGCGGAATATCAAATGTGACTTTTACTTGATGCTTATCAATGAATAAAGAGATCAAAAATTAATATCCATGCTGCAAATTAAGAGAAAAGAACAGCAAAATAGAAAGATAAATAGAGACAAGAGGTTGATAACGGAGTTCACCAAATGTTGGCTACATCTCCAGGCCCGCTTCCAAGTGGAGGACCTCTTTATTGCTCTTTAAAATGCTCAAAGTTCTCTTACAATGGCTATTTGTTGTTACATAACATCCTTTAGATCTGATGTGAAAGACCTCCTTGCTCAGATTCATGCATGCCCCATCAAATTCCTCTCAAAAACATGGCAAGAATGCCCCTCAAAACATGAGAAAAGACCAAAATTTACAAACTGCTCCTTCAAAATACTGCATCAAAAAGTCTCATACAAGCTTCAAAAAGCCTATTTTATATAGATTTTGAGGATCAGATGAGGAATCCCAACTTCCCTCAAGATCTGGCCTCTTTTTGGGATCAAATCCCCCTTCAAATGGCCCAAAATCCTCAAAAAATCCATTTTTTGGGCTAAATATCAGTCCAAATCAATTAAAATTACATAAACAGGGTTAAAAACCCACTTTTAACTTTAGGATAAGGTTAAGCACCCAAAGGACGGGCGTGCGCTCCCAAACAAGGTCACATATGGCACCATAAAACCATGGGTTGGGGCTTAGCCCCAACCCTCTTCCGCCCATACACTAAAATATTACTCTTTATTAACAATAATATGGCAATGTTATAATAAGTAATACTTATGGTTCATTGGTAATCCGAACTTTGTGAAGGATTTTAGAATGGTGGAGAGGTTTAGGGTTCGAAACCCAACAACTCCATAAAACTTTTAACCTATCCACCAACAATGGGGTGCCACGTGGCAGCCCACGCCTGGGCCACATGGCACCACCCCATTTGACCAATACATGTTGCGTGTCAACCAACGGATGGGCCACTTGGCTGCCACTTGTCTTCCTTGTTAGTATACCTGCACAGTCACTATCTGCCACTTGTCACCACCTGCCTCTTCCATGTCATCATGCTGACTATGCTTGCCACTTGTACGAGCGTGCCACATGTCATCCTTTCAGTGGTGACACATGTCACATCCGGGTTGGTCCACATTAGCTATCGTACATCCAATCAGCCTGCCACATGTCACCTCCAAAAGCTTCCACGTCAATAGTGATGACGTCAGCATGTTGTCATGTTAACGTCAGCATTGAATTTTTTACAGTTGATCTTTGACTTTTTGCATGTTTGAGAAAATGGTCAGAGTGCGACAACTCTCGCATAGGGAGCCCGTTTGAGAAAGTAAATATACTGTCAGAATCATCGCAACGAGATGGACGCAATGGAACCAATTTCATTCAATTCCGAGAACTTTGATTTTTGAGCATTTTCTGAGCCTGGAGAGCCTCCTAGATCAACTACCCCCGAAAGATCCGGAAGGTTACCGAACTTTGCTTCCTAACTCACCAGAAGGCTCTCCTAAGGGAGTGGTCAATAACGAAGTAGCTTCTGAATTTGGAAGCACACACTCTTTAGAAGGATTCAGAATAGTCTCAGATTCTTTAGAGGTATTCAGACTCCCTATCAACCTGGCATTGAGTGTTATATGAAACCCACACATAATTTGGATGAACTCATCAGGGGATATTGTTGTTGACGAAATTCTTGAAGTACCTACTGGACCTAACGCAGGGTCTAGAGTAGAAGCTCCACTTGCTCGAAGTGAATCATTTAGGACCCCGACGCACACTGTTGGAACCTTTAATCCTGGTTCCATCCCTTTGATAGTGCGTGATCTTTACGGTAACCTAGGAGAAAGTCCTGATCCACCTATGGCATTGCAAGTGCCTGAGACGTTTTTTACCTATACGGTATCTTTGGATCGTTTTACTAGTACTACTGGTAATGTCATCGTCATTCGAGACCAATGGTTGGTTGGTTCCCGCTCGATTCTTCCACTCTAGATGGCCCATTCTATGATGGTCCCACAAGTTACCATGGTTTCTACTGGGAATTGGTTATTATTCAAGCTCCTATTGGAACACCACTTCCACCTACACCAAATCCATCACTTCCCCGTGGGTATAGAGCTCTGAATACTTCCATGGCTATCCCTACCCAGGTTCCATCCGGGGGCTCTGGACTTTTTGTTTCTCCTGGGTATAACTCTGTGAGTCAGTTTGTTCCAACACCTACCCAGGTTCTCTCCGGAGGGCCTTATGTTCCTCCTCCACCCTTGTTAGGAGGATCTCATTATCCCAGCCCTAGTGGCTCCAATCCAGTTGGAGGCACCAGTCTTTCTATCACTTCTGGTTTCCATATTCCTGTTGGAGGTCAACCTCAAGCTGGGGGGAAAACCCAATTTGGGGGACAACCTCATATTAGAGGACAACCTCAACTTGGGTGGCAACCTCAAGTCGGAGTCCATAACCCACCTTATGGACATAACGCACCTATGTTACAAACTCAATCTTGGAATCTTCCTTTCCAAGGAAATCCACAACCGTATGGGGGAAAACATCCTCAAGTCAACGCTTTTGTATCCCTTAACCTAAGTCAACCGTATCCAGGTTCTTTGAATCCCACTTGGGATCTAAACTTTCAATCTAATGTTCCTTTCCAAGGGAACATACCTAATCAACCCAACCATGTGGGCTATCTATCTCAAAATTCTTCACAACCGAATCTGTCAGGACTGTCTACTTATTTACAGACTTCTTATGGTCCTACTGGTGTACCTAGGGGACTTCCCCCTCAGAACTACCAGTTGCTACAAGTGAATCGACAATTGTCTTTCTTAGCCACTTTGGATTTACCTGACTTGTCTAGGATTTTGAATGATCCTATTCTGCATTCTCCTTATTTTCTCGTCATACCGGCCAAATTATCGTCCGACATTCCTAAATTTGACAGGCGAGTAGGAGAAGATCCAAATAATCATGTTATGACTTTTCATCTATGGTGTTCATCCAACTCCTTGATGGATGACTCCATAAGAATACGACTTTTCCAATGAACTCTCACGGGTTCGACAACAAAATGGTACATCAAGTTACCGCGAGGATTCTTCAATGATTTTAACACCCTAGCCATGGCCTTTTTGAAACATTACCAGTTTCCCATTCGCTACGAGACAGGAACCGAAATTTTGAGATATTTTAAGAAATCTTCTTCCACTCATATTTCTGATCACATTCATGAGTGGAGGAGGAGAAGACGTTTGATCAAAATTCCTCTTCCCGATAAACTATTGGCTAAGAGGTTTACCAAATTGCTCATTGGACCTATTTCTCATGATGTCGCCATTGGTTATGTTGTCACTGAAGAGTAGGCGATCAATCGTGCTCAGTATCTAGATCTCATTTATTCGCAAACGGGAACACTTTACAATTTGATCCCTGACGCTCCTCATCCTTCCACAACCCCTACTCGAACACCCCCAGCCGCTTCTCATGTTGTTGATGGTGTGATTGGCACCTTTCACGCTAAGACCCAATCCATGCATTTTGGTCACACCAATCCCAAATCTAATAATTCTAATGTACAGAGTACTCCTACTCCTACTTCTTCCTCCAGTAAGACTACTGAGGTTAATTATGTCCAATCCATGCCTACTGGAAAGAATAAAAATAAAAATAAAGGGAAGGGTAAGAATAAGGAGGATAAGAAAAATAATCAACCATCTAATGAAACCAAAACACAGAGCACTGACGAGAAAGATAAGCGTAAACCTCGTTACCCTTGTCTCATTTGTGGTGACAATCATTACACGAAATATTGTCCAAGAGGCGCTGAGGTTACTAAGTTCCTCTGAGGGACTGGAAAGCCTTCTACACCTTTCATTTTTTCACAGCCTTTCCCTTCTCCGCAGCAGGACCAACTGGTCATTCATGACCAAGCTTCTCCTTCTACCACATCTTATGTCCTGATGTGTACTGGTGACTCTAAAAATAATGAAGTTTCAGTCACAACTCAAGCCAAGGATTACTCTCTGTCAAAAGAGAAAGTTGATGATATACCACCTTCGTTGGTTCAACCTTCTCCCCTAACTTCACCTCTAAATGGTCCTCTTCATCTCGAAAGACCGAGTCTTGATACAGTTCTTCACCCTCCTCCCAAAGGCATCGTTCGAAAGTCTGCATTCAATCCTCATGCACGTGCTGCACAAAACTACAGTATTGTAGAAGACCTTGCACAAGCACCCTCTGCGATGTCATCTCTTGAAGTCCTTGAAAGTTGTCCTACTCAACGGAAGGCACTATTAAAGGCTATCAGTGGAATTGATCCCATGGATACTAATTTGATAATCTTTGACTTGGAAGATCACGTTCCAAGGCTCCCTCCTCAATTAGCGTTTCAGATCCAAGTTGTTGTTGAAAACAAAAATATACGTAGAATCGTTATTGACAAAGGAGCCTCGACTTGCGTTATGTTTGTTACTTGCTGGAAAGCTATCGGCTCTCCTACCCTCACCGAATCACACAATACACTTAAGGCCTTCAATGGTACAGGTTTAAAACCCTATGGTGTTCTTCCTTCGTTGTCTATTACGTTGGAAGGTAAATTGGTCAACGTTGAGGTTGAGGTCTTCGATGCACCTCTTGATTATAACCTTTTACTTGGCCGTAGTTGGATTGATTTCATGCATGCAGTTGTGTCCACCCTTTTCCATGTGTTGCGTTTCCTGCACCAAGGTAAGGTCGTTATTGTTGAACAGCTGGACTTCTTTAATTCTGATTCCCATACTAGCAACATACCCTTTGTCTTGAAGACACCTCCTGGTTACAAGAATGTCGGTGTGGGTCTCTTGAAAGATTCAACTTTGATGGGTACTTTTCCAATACCACCACATGATATTCCCCCTCCTTTTGTTTCCTCTATTAACATGATCTCGACCACTGTTCATGAAACACATGCATCATATGACCCATGTGTAGTACCTAGACCTGGTGATTGTCTTCATTATGGTGACAAGATGCCTTTAAGTCCGGTGGAAGCAGCTTATCAAGCTATTCAATCAGAAACCCCCTCCCCTCCTTCTCTCTGTGATCCATCTCCTGATCTGTTTCATGTGATCTTTCCTACTGATGAGAGGATCATGTCAGTCATGTCTATGGAAGACACTCTGTGGGACAATGGGCATCATCGCTCCATTCTTTTCCTAGAACGTGATACTATAGAGAGTTACCAACGGATTTCGACTCTGTCGACCATTGTTGTTATTTATTTTGTTCCTAAGTCAACACATAATGTTTTGTATGAATGGAACTTGAGTAACATTTCACCTACCATCCCTCTGGACATATCGATTAAACCTGGAGTCATCAAAAATGTTCATATTGGAGCCTCATGTTCTACTGATGAGATCCACACTTATAAATCCCTTTTCCAAGAATTTTGCGATGTTTTCACCTGGAGTTATGAAGAAATGCCAGGTATTGATCCTGATATCATAGTACATGAGATTAAGACATACCCGGACACTAAACCCATTCGGCAGAGGCTTCGCCCAGTCCATCCATGTAAAGCTGATGCTATCAAGATTGAAGTTGAAGAACTTCTTAAAGATGGCTTTATCTATCCTGTAGCTTTGACCGATTGGGTATCCAATCTTGTTCCGGTCAATAAAAAGGAAGGTACCATCCATGTTTGCATAGATTATAGGGATATAAACAAGGCTTGTCCTAAGGAAAATTACCCAACCCCTTTCATTGACCAGATCGTTGACGACTGCACCGGAAATGAAATATTCTCCCTGATGAACGATTTCTCCGACTATAATCAAATTAATATTTTACCCGCGGACCAACACAAGACCGCTTTTATTTTCCCTTGGGGAACCTTTGCCTACTGGAAACTACCCTTCGGTTTGAAGAATGCTGATGCGACCTTTCAGCGCGCTATGTATTACAATTTCTATGATATTAAACACATTGTGCAACCCTATCTTGATGATCTCCCAGCGCATTTTGGGCGTCGCCCAAATTACCCGACACATTTAAGGGCCATTTTCATACCCTGTCATTACTATCGTATATGTTTTAACCGACACAAATATGTTTTTTGTGTGGAGTTTGATCGACTTCTTGGTTTCATTGTGTCTATCCACGAGATTCGAGTAGACCCCTTGAAAGTTGAGGCTATTCTTAATTTACCTCCTCCTTCCACACTATGCCAGCTCCAAAGTTTGCAAGGGAAGGAAAACTTTTTGTGTCGTTTCATCCTCAAATACGCTGAATTGAAGAAAGGATTCACTTGGTTGCTCAAGAAAGGTTACGAGTTTGTATGTGACAATACTGCAAACAAATCCTTTCCATGGTATTAGTCCAAGAGGATGACTCACATGACGAGAATGTGATATACTATTTGAGTCGGAGTCTCACAACTGCCGAAACCAAATACTTGCATGTGGAGAAACTAGCCTTGGCAGTTGTTCAAGTTGTCCAACGTTTTCATCATTATATCCTATTACGCAGAACCACCATTATTTCTAATTGCAACCCCATGAAACATATCCTTACCTAAAAAATTGCTAGGGGGAAAGTACTCCAAATGGATCGTTATTCTCCAGGAGTTTGACTTGGAATTCGAACGCGCCAAGTCCAAGATATCTTTGGTTTTTTTCGAACTGATATGTGACCTTCCCTCCACTGAGATGGAAAATGTGGCAAGAGGATTTCTTGTCTAACGAATCCCTTTTTCTGATCAGTTCTGATGACGTATGGTACGAATATATCATCATATATCTACAAACTCAAACTTTTTGGCCTGACCTATCTAGTACAAATCGTCGTCGTATACAATATCAATCCCGTCAATACATCATTCTCGGTGATACCCTCTATCGCTGTGGTATTGATTCTGTATTTCGACGATGTCTCACCTACGATGAAGCTGAGAAATCTTTGAATGATTGTCACTCCGGAGCATGTGGTGGTCATATGTTTGGGTATGCCACTGCCAAAAAGATCTTATGAGCAGGTTATTTATGGGATTCTTTTAAGGACTGCATTACTGTCGTCCAAAAATGCCATGCTTGCCAAACTTATAATCACAAGATAAGATCTCATCCTTCTCCTTTACACCCTGTAGTTTTCGTCGGTCCATTCGCCAAATGGGGCATTGACTTCATGACATGTAACCCTCACTTGGTCGGGGGGCATGGATACATCATTGTAGTTGTGGATTATTTCACTAAATGGGTCGAGGTGATGCCTATATTCGACAACACTGGGAAAAATGCAACATTGTTCACATTCAATCATATCATCACTAGGTTTGGTGTCCCTCAAGCCATCATTATAAATCATGACAGTCATTTTCGTAATTTTATGATGTCTAAACTTACTGAAAAGTTGGGTCTTCGCCATGAAAACTCAACCCCCTATTATCCACAGGCCAATGGCTAGGTTGAAGCAATTAACAAAGTCCTTATTACTATGCTTTGACAGATGATAGGAATTCATAAGAAAAGTTGGCACATGATGTTGTTCTCAGCATTATGAACCTATCAGACATCCATGAAGTTTGCCACAAGATTTACACTTTTTCAACTAGTCTATGGTATTGAAGCTATCTTGCCGATTGAATGTGAGATACCATCTTTGAAATTGGCCGTTGAACTTCTACCTAATACCTCTACTGAAGAGGAGTGTCTTTTGTATTTGATGCAACTAGATGAAACCCATCGTGATTCTTCCTTAGTTATTGAAACTTAAAAGAAACATGTTAAAGCCCAATATGAAAAACATGTCAAGCCACATGTTTTTTCTAAAGATGATCTAGTTCTCCTTTACGAGAAAGATCATGATTTGCTAGGGGCCGGTAAATTCGAGGCCATGTGGCGGGGTCCTTACATTGTCAAATGAGTATTGGAGACATGAGCTTATCAATTGGTTGACTATGTTGGAATCCCTTTGATTGAACCCATAAATGGGATTTACTTAAAGAAGTACTATGCTTAAGTCATTTTTGCATGAGTTCTTATGATTTTACTGTATCATACTCTTCTGTGCTTTTTCGTTGTTTTGGTTTCGACCTTTAGCTTCTTACCTTGCGTTGTGCCTAGTTTCCAGATGTCAGTGTCTTCACTACCCTACATTGGCTTCGCTAATGGCGCTAGTTGCATTACTCAGAACTTAGCATCTGCTGCTTGGGCAATCTATGCACCTACGAATGAATTGATTAGTCTACATGGTGTTTGTCTTGGTTGTGCAACTAACAATATTGCGGAATACAACACAGTCATCAAATTATTGACCGATGTTGTTTCACTTGGAATCCGTCATCTTATTGTATGACTCAATTCGTAGTTAGTAGTCCTACAGTTGAGTAATGTCTACTCCATTCAAAGTCCTACGCTGTTAAGGGTATATTTACGAATTGCCTCTTGGAACGTCATTTTGATTACATTGAATATCAACACATTCCTAGATGTCTAAATACATTAATAGATGCATTGGCTAATTATGTGTTAGAAAAACATTTGAGACATTTATAAAATCCAATCACACTTTGTATATACAACAAGTAAGCCGGTAGAAGCCTCATATATATAACGATAAAAGTTTTACAAAAAGTGTTTTTGTCCGAAGACCAAAATATCAAAAATGTGAAGCACATGGCTTCATATAAAATAGAGCATCAAGGAGGTTGCTCGCTTTAACATGCGACTGCACGTGCTTCTCTACGGAGTAGTCGACTGATGGAAGCAGAGATGCCCACTGTATGGCGTTGGTAATGCCTCGGGATATCATCAATAGAGGCATCAGGGATATTCATCGTGAGCCCCTCCAAGTTCTGCTCTATAGTCTCGTAGTCGACAGCAACTACTCTCGTTACGGCACCTGCCTCCCCTTGCCTCTAGATGGGAGATGAACCTAGAGGATGGTAAGGTCCCACATCTGCATCATCAAAGAGCGTTTGATTAGTCATCGGATAAACGACATAAAAAACATTTTATATTTTTAAAAATAATAAGAACATGATATAAACAAAAAGTCCTTCTTATCTATGTCCCCCCATTGTGAACCTTCTGGAAGAACCAATTTCAGGTCTCCTCTAAAGTCTATCCTGACGTATGCATAGTCGTCGACCATAAGCATCTGGTTCGTCAACCAGTTAAAGAAAACATCATTATACCTAACGATGGGACCTGCTACATGTCGTGCCATGAGGTGAACCCACCTCTTCATCATCGGATCCTATGGGACAGTATACCCCACTCTACTTGCAAGCGCAAAGATGGGACCCTCTCCAGGAATAAGGACACCAAAATCAAGTTGTATCAAAACTGTTTCAGTTCTCCACTCCTCCACTTGGTCAATTTTTTTTTCATGCTCTTGAGAACCCCTTCACACCAGTTGAAAACTCGGGGTTCCATGCATTCTAGTGCATACTAGAAATATCTTTGAAGATCCATATGGGGAGTTGCACTCCCTACCATGCGTGTGATGGTATAGAGGATGGTCCATAGGGGCAAATCTCAGACATCTCTTATAATGACTTTACCGCTATGCTTCTGTGTACCTGGCACACAATGCTCTCTGATATAATGGTTCATAGGTGCACCATCACCTCTGTTGTCTGTCAGTGTGACTCAAGACCCATGACAAGATAGCCTAGTCAATAAGTAGATATCCTTGATATCTATCATCAGAATGTGAGCACCCATGTCGAACGCCTGCTCGTTCACATCCCACATGTGAACCAGGTACTTGAGTAATCTCAGTTGGGCCTTCATGCCCTGGATTTTGAATTTTTTTAACAATCCACACTGCCAGAGAGCCATTATCGTTCACGGGTCATTCCTGACCAAGTAGTCTTCCTCCTCATGCTCTCTCTCTCACCATTCCAACATTTTTACCATGGAAAACCTGCAATGGAACATTAAAGAGGGATTAACATCATTATTTTCTTCCCTGGAAAATTTTTATTGGTGAATCTATCATTTAAAGTTTTTTGACTATGCACGTCGCAGGCTAGGGCATCTACATAGTGTGACATCATCACATATGAGCTTTAAGGATGAATGCATTGACCCTAGATCATCGCAGGTCCCGATATAGGGCACCTGCGATGACCTCGGCGCATAGGTACCCTAAAAAATCTATATTTTACCAATGAAAAGAAAAAATTTATCCATGGAAAGTTGAAAGAGATGAAAATTACCTGTTCTTTGGAGACCATTCGTTCAATGATCAACTATGCTCTCCAAAATCCGCAGTGGAAGATTGAGGTAAATTGGGGTTTTTTGAACAAATTTTTGGTGAAATGACAATGGAATAGTGAAATGAAGTTTTTACCCACTTTTATTAACTTTTTTCACTTTTTTATTTGTATTTTATATTATTTTATATATTTCATCCAAAACCCTGGCTAATGACTTTGCAAGTGTTTGATTTTGTGCAGATAAAAGATCTAGGAGTGAATCATTGAAACAAGGATCCATTTTTTGGTTTGTTTTCGTACATTTGTACAGATCTTTTAAGGTTTTTCAGGAAAAACTCCGAGCTTAGTCTTTGTTCTTTCTTGTTCTTGTAAATCGATTAGAATGTACCTGAATATACTTTTATCACTTTTCGGACTCGTGAAGGTAATACGAAAAAGGAACCCCCTGGAGTTCCCTTTAAGCTCTTTTCAGACTCTCTAAACATGAAAAGATTGTCGAGTGACCTTGTTCTTTTCACGCTCGTAAAAGTATTTGAAGAAAACATTTGATGAGCAGTAGGTTATCACTTTTTCAGCCTCATTGAATTAATTTACGAAAAATGAACTTGTGGATTCCTCTTTAAGTGTTTTTCAGACTCTCTAAATATGAAAAACCCCTGAGTTTTCTCTTTGTGGACTCGTTAAATAAACATTAAAAGACCCATATGGGACCGAACCACTCCTTCTCAGGGTTTGTTAAACATACTCCGAGGGACTCGTCTGAAGGAGGAGCTTACATCAACAAGCATATGTTATCCTCCTCAAGCTTGTGTAAAAATAAAAAGGTACTCGCCAGAAATGGCAGGGAAAAATTTGGGAAAGGAATGTCTCTCTGTATCCGTGTTAGTGGCAGCGATAGTCACTCTTGAACATGACACCCCCCTTCATCATTGAAACTAGGTTGGGAAATCCATTTGTCTCTCGTTTGACCTTCCACATGTCCATATGTTGGGTCCTCCTTGAGTCAATGTTGCCAAGACCATTTTCGTGTCATTCATATGTTCAAGAGAAGTCCAACCTAAACAGCCTTATGTCGAGTCGGCCATTTGCAGTCATAAATTTTCTATCGTGTTGGCCTTCCCTGTGTGAGTTTCAAATCACTTCATACTCTGATGTACCTCAAATATGTTACTTATTTCGTGTCATTTATGGGGGATACATCAAGGCCCTCCTGTGATGAGTCTTATCCTATTGACTTCAACTCATTATCCAGGAACAAGACTTGGAAATCATTCAGTGCCTTAGAGACTGCATGCCTCAATGGCAGGTTTCTTCGCTTTCAACAGTGGGTTCACATCATTGACCCTTGATTGGAAGATTCCATCGAGTGTTCGAATTCAACTCATTTATTTGCATTTGTTGGATTGTACTAGGGTAACTTGGGAGTCATTGACATTAATGGTGATTTCTCTCACACTTGTTAAAGGTTTTCATTAATGACCGGTAATCAAGTGGTTTCTACCATGTTCGACTTCAGCACCTGTAATCGCATGGCTAGATTCGTACTTAGAGACGATGGAGATGAAGACCCTGGATCTCATCATTCTGGTCCAGGTTGCGATGGAGTATTTATGTATTGACACATAGATCCACTTTGTATGTCTCGTGGTTATGTACGAATTTGAATTCTTCAGAGCATAGATCCATAGTGTATTCCTGGTGGCTATGTCAATTTACAATGACATGGATCCACAATGTACATTTAGTGGCCATGACTCATTTGACAATTTGCAATATGAGTATGGCAATGCCTACCTCAGACAATGGTATATTATTATGCAGAGGCTTGATTGTTTGCGGGTTCCTGATCGATGTTCTCTTTGTTTCTGACACACACATTCTACAAATTATTTAGGCTGTCACGAGTTCCAGCCTTATACTTTGGGGGGAATTCTGTTATACATTATTTTGGTCATCCTATTGATCATTGATGACATGTGTCCATGTTCCCATGAAATGATAAAAAGAGCCTTTCTCCATGAAGAAAGTAACTAGCTTTCTTTTAGTAAAAAACCTATTAAAAGAGATCGTCGTAGGCTACACTATACACAGGGTGTGAGGATGCTTGATCATCGCTCCCTACTCTAAAGATGGGATGCGACAACTTTGCAAGCTGCTCTATAGCCAGGGTGCGACGATGTCAAAATACTAAGAAAAGGTCAAGTTTCACGAAAGTTCTAGAAGGGGATCTTCTAGAATATGAGGTGGCATCCGTATGGGTGGGATCATACTCACTTCTCTGATTTGGTGGGATCATCCTAATCTCTTTAACCATCTCTCTTTCCCCTATATACAGATATATTTCTCACGGAAAAGGTTAAGTTGAGCAAGCAAAGTTACCTAAGGTTGATTGTATGAAGAATTCTGCAATGATTCATTCTTGAAGGCTTCAATTCAGTTTATCAAGTCATTGTGGATCTTCTTCATTCAAGCTTGGAGAAAGTGTGTGTGGTGGAGAAAAGGGTCATCAAGAGGGGACCTTATGACATCAAGGCCTTTGGTTGTAATCTCCACTTTCATTTAATATAATACAGTAATATGTTTCTTTCCCATAAAACCATTCTTGTTTTATTGTATGATTCCTTGATCACATACATAGGTTCTTGTTGAGTATGTTGTATTGCTTTCACTTTGGTTGAATTGTGTTCCCTTGCATAATCAATATCACAGGAGCACTGGAGTGGGGCGAGGACAATGATGACAAGATGAAGCAACGTTTAAATGGTATGTTATCTATCTCTTGTTCATATCAAACTCGATGGTTAGAGATTAGGGAAAGCGTCATATTCTGTTCTGTTTTGTTCTAGATCTAGGTGGATCTAAGGAGATCTGTTTGTGTCCGCATTTACTGATAAGTCCCATAACACCATGTATCCATAAAATTTTGTGTCCATAAAAATCATTTGGGTAGTAAACTGGGTGAATCGCTAGTATTGTCACAAATCCAAACTAACGATCAAAATATCAAACTGTCAACAAAGTGTCGAACTGGCAAACCACCATCAAAGTCACAAGGTGACTGAAATCCATCAAATGCCAAAATGTGGCAAGTCATCCATCCATCCAATATCCATCAAAAATCTTAAATCTATCATAAATGTCAAGTGTTGAACTGTCTTGGCGAAAGTCCTCTGAAGGTCAAACTGACCAATCCAAATCCAAAACATCATATATAAAATATAGTTATCCTGAATAAATATATCTACAATCCTAAATGCATTATCCATCTAAAAAATCAATCCTCAAATGATCGATGTCAAAACCATTGATTATGTACCCTACATCCTAAATCAATCATCATCATCCTCAAAAAACATTGTTCATCATCTTGAATCAGCTACAAACCATCAAGGTTGACTTCAAAAATTGAATTCTTACATATCATCACTAAGCTCCCCCCTGTCAACTGACAGGTGAGAAGTCTTTACCATCAGATATAACCCCCTTGAAAGTAAAAAGGGGTCATCAAAATGTCTTTGAATGGAGTCAAAAGACTCGATCTTCAACTCAAAAACAAAACTCAAGCGGGCCTCGATCTTTCCCTCAAATGATCATGCACCAAAACACTAATAACCATCCACTCTAGAAATTGCTCCTTGTAAACATGGTTGTATTGTGTATGAACCCATCGATAAGGCCTCTCCAATAAATTGGCTTCCAAATTCCAATGCCAATTCCCTAACCATTCAAAATGAATATGTTTCTGCTGAATTTTCTTTCTCTTTCATGATCCAGGTGGATATCGGTGGCCACCCACCTTCTATAACTGGCCCAAAACTTGTTTTTGACAATTTTGGTAATTTACTATTTTTAGCAGTTTTTAACTTCTGGGGCCATTTTGAGGCCCTAAAAGATGTTTTTTGAGAAAATGGGGAGCAACATGGATCGTAGATCATGTTGCTCACCCAAAAGTTGTATTTCTCGGATATATCTTTCCAACGAGCTATCGACCATCCCAAACAGAGATCGTATGCAAAAGTTACGCCCCTGGGAAGTTTATGTATCAACTACCCCAATCGGGGCCCACAAACCTTTTGGATTTTCATCTTCCGGGGTTAGGGTTTTGGATTTTACTTATGTTAAAAAGGCCCTTAGAGCCTCATTGTAATAATCATCTTCTTGCGAATGCGAGTAGCCATCACATCTCTTCTCAGAGATAAGCTACCACCATTCTAGCGAGTCTTTCACTCTGTACTTTTACAGTCTCTATACATTTATTTCATTAATCGAAATTGTGTATTATTGTATATCTGTGACTCTTGTTATATTTCCGCTATATCTTTGTTATATTGTTGTCTCTCTTGCAATATCTTTGAATATTTCTGTGTTATATCTACGCTCTCATTTCGTTTCGAAAATAATCCGGATCAGTGGTATCAG
>JASDQU010500792.1:97423-115491 GCA_032191745.1 Picea mariana | reverse complement strand
TCATTAGACATCACATAAGAATTCACAAAGAAAACCAATTCCTTATCTAAATCAAAGGTATAAGTTTTGTGAAGTCTCTTTATTCCACCTAGAAGGGATTCAAGTATAACTACCTCCCTCGAGGAGGAAAGCCGATATCCATATTTTCTACTATATCCCTTGAGGAAGGAGTGAATACCCCAATCAACACTTGGATTGCTAATTTACCTATTTTGATTAGCATCATCATTGATAAAAATATGAAGAAAGAAAATAAACCAAGAAAGTAAAATAACCAAGAAAATCAAGAATACAAAAACATGGTGGAAACGGCACCAAGCTGAATCAATTCATATGTACATCAATGGTACATTAATAATACATCTCCATATACTGACCTCACAACGGTATCATAACTCAATGGTTGTTAAGGTCTATTTAGGACTTATGATTATTTCTAACAAACTCCCCTTTAATCTTAAGTATGTATAAATGTATCATCTCAACAACAAGGACTAGTGCAAAATCTGATAATTCTTCAGCCTACAACTCATGGTTTGAAATGTCATGAGTGTCAATGAATATCTTCTTGAAAAATCGCGAAAAGTGGATGTCAAAACCAAGTCTAGAAAACCCATTGTGTAAGAAATGAACTAGACAACCTGAAGGTGTTCATTGAAGTGAACCCAAAACCGATGAGAAAAAATCCTGATGAGAAGTGAATTGGATACAGGTCCAACACATCACAAATCCTGAAAAAATCCTGACAATCTTGAATGTGTGAAGCACAAATGTAGAAGAAACAACTGACATGTGCTATATCTAAAGATCATTCTTGTAAATTATGAAGACAATCAAGTGAAAAAATAAGTTCACAAAATGCTCACAGAAATCGACACATAAAAAATTGTCAATAATCCTATTGACAAAAAAATTGAAAGGCATCCAAACCATGTGTTACACATTGTTTTGGTCATCCTAGTGATCATTGATGACATGTGTCCATGTTCCCATGAAATGATAAAAATAGCCTTTCTCCATGAAGAAAGTAACTGGCTTTCTCTTACTAAAAACCCTATTAAAAGAGATCGTCGCAAGCTACACTATACATAGGGTGCGACAATGCCTGATCATCGCCCCCTACTCTAAAGCTGGGATGTGACGACTCTGCAGGCTGATATATAGCAAGGGTGCGACGATGTCAAAAGACTAAGAAAAGGTCAATTTTCACGAAAGTTCTAGAAGGGGATGTTCTAGAAGATGAGGTGGCATCCATATGGTTGGGATCCTACTCGCTTCTATGATTTGGTGGGATCATCCTAATCTCTTTAACCATCTCTCTTTCCCCTATATAAAGAGGGATTTCTCATGGAAAAGGTTAAGTTGAGCAAGCAATATTAGCTAAGGTTGATTGTATGAAGAATTTTTCATTGAGTCATTCTTGAAGGCTTCATTTCAATTTATCAAGTCATTGTGGATCTTCTTCATTCAAGCTTGGAGAAAGTGTGTGTGTTGGAGCAAAGGGTCATCGAGAGGGGACCTTATGATATCAAGGCCTTTGGTTTTAATCTCCATTTTCATTTAATATAATACAGTGATATGTTTCTTTCCCATAAAACCATTCTCGTTTTATTGTATGATTCCTTGATCACATACATAGGTTCTTGTTGAGTATGTTGTATTGCTTTCACTTTGGTTGGCTTGTATTCCCTTGCAGATTCAATATCACAGGAGCACTGGAGTGGAGCTAGGAAAAAGACGACAAGAGGAAGTGACATTTAAATGGTATGTTATATATCTCTTGTTAATAGCAAACTCAATGGTTAGATCTTAGGAAAAGCGCCATATTTTGTTCTGTTTTGTTCTAGATCTAGGTGGATCTAGGGAGATCTGTTTGTGTCTGCATTTACGGATAAGTCCCATAACAAAATTGGCGACCATACTAGGGATATGACCTCCTTTTGATTTTTTGCTTCCCGTTTGCCTTTAGCTTGCCTTCTTCTGATAAATTTCATTCTCTGAGTCTGTGGGTGATCCATATGGACTCCTTGGGTCAGCGAGTTCGTTTAGATTTTGTGTCTTTCTCCCATTTTTTCAAACATTATAGAGATCGTCGCACTATGGTTCATCGACAGCCTGCGGCGACCTTTAGACATCGCATCCTGCTTGACCAATCCAGTGCGACGACCCTTGATCATCGCACTGTGTCCCATACTCGTCCTACGATGACTCCTGTAGGTTTTGTTAGAGTGAGTCATTTCATCTTTTTCTTCCCAGAAATTCCTTAGTTGCCTGGGCTGAACTTCTAGGGCCCATGATTGATTGATTCCTGAGTCTAAAAGCTTGCTCTTGATTGGTTTTCAGTGATTGAAATTCTTTCTTTGCATTTTGCAAGTTTTTGCTTCTTGTCACAAGGATATAATCTCAAATATCGATCTAGGTGCTTGTTTGACAGAGGGTATTTGGTTGGTATCAAGTTTTGGATTGATTTTGTTTTCCAGATTGTTTTTTGATTAAGAAACAATTGTTTCTTGCATGTGACAAAAAGTTTCTTGTCTTTTTCATTTTTTGTCTATATTACGAATTTGGTTTGGGGAATTGTGTTGAGAATGTCTTAATTTTCTTGGATTGCATCTCTCATGTTGTCATTACATCTCTGATTTTGTTTCAGAAAGGAAGAAACAAACTCATTTGTTATTTTAGTGATCATTTATAAGGAATTTTTTACATTCAAAATGTTTTGTTTTATCAAAGAATTGGAAAATTTTGTAGTTCATGGTTATTTGGAATTGTGTTCATTTGAAATTGAGAAATTGCAATTCATAGCATCTTGTACTTCAAGAAAAACACCTTCTCCCTACTGTAATTAGAGTTCATTGAATTGAAAATTGCACATTCATCTCTTTTTACATTTTATTGGGTCAAGGCCACGACTTCATCAGTTTCACTTCCATCTCCCTTTTGAGTAAACAAAAGCCTCTAAAACACAACATAAATTTAAAATATATTAGTAACTTTTATTTTTTAGGGCTCTTTTTCACCAACATTAGCTAGGATAGTGCTTTGGAAGGTTGTAAGGCACACTCTCCAAAGCATCAAAACACACAATAGTATCTTTTGATAGAGAGAGTTCAAATCCAATTGCTACATTTTGTCCTAGGAAGCCCTTCTCACACAAGGGTCAAACCTGAGGTCACAATAAGACTAGCAGATTTACTCACCCTGCTTTGTTGGTCTTGGTGTAGATATTGCGTGTATTATTGGGGGTCACTTGAAGGTATACCCATAATTATGAGTGGAAGCCTTTCGAGTTGATTTCGGGTTAGATACCCTGCCTTTGCGCGTGGATCAGACTATCGATTGTTTCCCTAGGCATCACTATTGTAGTTGGTAACCTTAGTAGCCTATCTCTTGAGGGTCTTTACACAAAGTGACTGTGGAGGGGCAAGCCTTCACAGTACCTAGAGTCGATGTTGGCCAAACTCACTCGGATCCTTGGAGGGTATACCCACGATTATGTGTGGGATGTTGCACCAGGGTGTAAGTCCATTAAGCAGGTCGTCAACGTAACTTTTTCACCTGCTTATCCCAACCCCTTCTTGTCTTAACTTTGCAATGTTGGATTTCATAACCAACTGGGGACTTCGAAATAAGAAGGTGTGTTTGCTTGGTTTGATTCCTAGATTTTATTAGTGAGTGTTGTTTGTTTCCTCTAGTCATCCATAGATTTTTTTCATTCTTTACTCAGCTCGAGCAACATCATCCTTCGTCGTTCACATAGGATGAAAGGGATACTGATCCAAAAATGAAGGTATTAATGATAAATTGCAAGTTAGTTTAATGTACTTTTTGCATCGGATCGTTAAGAATGCGAAATACATAAACTTATTATCTTGTTTGCGGAATATCAAATGTGACTTTTACTTGATGCTTATCAATGAATAAAGAGATCAGCCATTAATATCCATGATGCAAATTAAGAGAAAAGAAAAGAAAAAAGGAAAGAGAAATAGAGGCAAGAGGTTGATAATGGAGTTCACCAATCGTTGGCTACGTCTCCAGGCCCGCTTCCAAGTGGAGGACCTCTTTATTGCTCTTTAAAATGCTCAAAGTTCTCTTACAATGGCTATTTGTTGTTACATAACATGCTTCAGATCCTTTGTGCAAGACCTCCTTGCTCAGATTCATGCATGCCCCATCAAATTCCTCTCAAAAACATGGCAAGAATGCCCCTCAAAACATGAGAAAAGACCAAAATTTACAAACTACTCCTTCAAAACCCTGCATCAAAAAGTCTTCTACAAGCTTCAAAAAGCATAGTTTATATAGATTTTGAGGCTCATATGAGGAATCCCAACTTCCCTCAAGATATAGCCTCTTTTTGGGATCAAATCCCCCTTCAAATGGCCCAAAATCCTCAAAAAATCCATTTTTTGGGCTAAATATCAGTCCGAATCAATTAAAATTACATAAATAGGGTTAAAAACCCACTTTTAACTTTAGGATAAGGTTAAGCACCCAAAGGACAGGTGCGCACTCCCAAACAAGGTCACATATGGCACCATAAAACCGTGGGTTGGGGCTTAGCCCCAACCCTCTTCCACCCATACACTAAAATATTACTCTTTATTAACAATAATATGGCAATGTTATAATAAGTAATACTTATGGTTCATTGGTAATCCGAACTTTGTGAAGGATTTTAGATTGGTGGATAGGTTTGGGGTTCGAAACCCAACAACTCCATAAAACTTTTAACCTAGCCACCAACAACGGGGTGCCACGTGGCAACCCACACTTGGGCCACATGGCACCACCCCATTTGACCAATACATGTCACGTGTCAACCAACGGTTGGGCCACTTGGTTGCCACTTATCTTCCTTGTTAGCATACCTGCACAGTCACTACCTGCCACTTGTCACCACCTACCTCTGCCATGTCATCATGCTGACTGTGCTTGCCACTTGAATGAGCGTGCCACATGTCGTCCTTTCAGTGGTGACACGTGTCACCTCCAGGTTGGTCCACATACGCTGTCGTACATCCATTCAACCTGCCACATGTCACCTCCAAAAGCTTCCACATCAATAGTGATGACGTCAACATGTTGTCATGTTGACGTCAGCGTTGACTTTTGACAGTTGACCTTTGACTTTTTGCATGTTTGAGAAAACGGTCAGAGTGCGATAACTCTCGCATAGGGAGCCCGTTTGAGAAAGTAAATATACTGTTGGAATCATCGCAACGAGACGGACGCAATGGCACCAGTTTCATTCAATTCCGAGAACTTTGATTTTTGAGCATTTTCTGAGCCTGGAGAGCCTCCTGGATCAGCTACCCCTGGAAGATCCGGAAGGTTACCGAACTTTGCTTCCTAACTCACCAGAAGGCTCTCCTAAGGGAGTGGTCAATAACGAAGTAGCTTCTAAAGTTGGAAGCACACACTCTTTAGAAGGATTCAGAATAGTCTCAGATTCTTTAGAGGTATTCAGACTCCCTATCAACCTGGAATTGAGTGTTATATGAAACCCACCAATAATTCAGATGAACTCATCAGGGGATATTGTTGTTGATGAAATTCTTGAAGTACCTACTGGACCTAAAGCAGGATCTAGAGTAGAAGCTCCACTTTCTCAAAGTGAATCATTTAGGACCCCAACGCACACTGTTAGAACCTTTAATCCTGGTTCCATCCCTTTGATAGTGCGTGATCTTTACGGTAACCTAGGAGTGAGTCCTGATCCACCTATGGCATCACAAGTGCTTGAGACATTTGTTACCTATACGGTATCTTTGGATCATTTTACTGGTACTATTGGTAATGTCATCGTCATTCCAGACCAATGGTTGGTTGGTTCTCGGTCGATTCTTCCACTCTAGATGGCCCATTCAATGATGGTCCCACAAGTTACCATGGTTTCTACTAGGAATTGGTTATTATTCAAGATCCGATTGGAACACCACTTCCACCTAGACCAAATCCATCACTGCCCCGTGGGTATAGAGCTTTGAATACTTCCATGGCTATCCCTACCTAGGTTCCATCCAGGGGCTCTGGACTTTTTGTTCCTCTTGGGTATAACGTTGTGAGTCAGTTTGTTCCAAGACCTACCCAGGTTCTCTCTGGAGGGCCTTACGTTCCTCCTCCACACTTGTTAGGAGGATCTCATTATCCCAGCCCTAGTGGCTCCAATCCAGTTGGAGGCACCAGTCTTTCTATCACTTCTGGTTTCCATATTCCTGTTGGAGGTCAACTTCAAGCTGGGGGGAAACCCCAATTTGGGGGACAACCTCATATTAGAGGAAAACCTCAACTTGGGGGGAAACCTCAAGTTGGAGTCCATAACCCACCTTATGGACATAACGTACCTATGTTACAAACTCAACCTTGGAATCTTCCTTTCCAAGGAAATCCACAACCGTATGGGGGACAACATCCTCAAGTCAACAATTTTGTATCCCTTAACCTAGGTCAACCGTATCCAGGTTCTTTGAATCCCACTTGGGATCTGAACTTTCAATATAATGTTCCTTTCCAAGGGAGCATACCTAATCAACCCAACCATGTGGGATATCTATCTCAAAATCCTCCACAACCGAATCTGGACTATCTACTTATTTATAGACTTCTTATGGTCCTACTGGTATACCTACAGGACTTCCCCCTTAGAACTACTAGTTACTACAAGTGAATAGACAGTTGTCTTTCTTAACCACTTTGGATTTACCTGACTTGTATAGGATTTTGAATGATCCTATTCTGCATTCTCCTTATTTTCTCATCATACCTGCCAAATTATCATTCGACATTCCTAAATTTGACAGGCGAGCAGGAGAAGATCCAAATAATCATGTTATGACTTTTCATCTATGGTGTTCATCCAACTCCTTGATGGATGACTCCATAAGACTTCTATGGTATTCATCCAACTCCTTGATGGATGACTCCATAAGACTACGAATTTTCCAATGAACTCTCACGGGTTCGGCAACAAAATGGTACATCAAGTTACCGGGAGGATTCTTCAATGATTTTAACACCCTAGCCATGGCCTTTTTGAAACATTACTAGTTTCCCATTCGCTACGAGACAGGAACCGAAATTTTTCAGATCTTTTAAGAAATCTTCTTCCACTCATATTTCCGATCACATTCATGAGTGGAGGAGGAGAAGACGTTTGATCAAAATTCCTCTTCCTGATAAACTATTGGCTAAGAGGTTTACCACATTGTTCATTGGACCTATTTCTCATGATGTCGCCATGGGTGATGTTGTCACTGAAGAGTAGGCGATCAATCGTGCTCAGTATCTAGATCTCATTTATTCGCAAATGGGAACACTTTATGATTTGATCCTTGATGCTCCTCATCCTTCCACAACCCCTACCCCAACACCCCCAGCCACTTCTCATGTTGTTGATGGTTTGATTGGCACCTTTCATGCTGAGACCCAATCCACGCATGTCGGTCACACCAATCCCAAATCTAATAATTCTAATGTACAGAGTACTCCTACTCCTACTTCTTCCTCCAGTAAGACTACTGAGGTTAATTATGTCCAATCCACGCCTACCAGAAAGAATCAAAATAAAAAGAAAGGGAAGGGTAAGAATAAGGAGGACAAGAAAAATAATCAACCATCTAATAAAACCAAAACATAGAGCACTGACGAGAAAGATAAACGTAAACCTTGTTACCCTTGTCTCATTTGTGGTGATGATCATTACACGAAATATTGTCCAACAGGCACTGAGGTTACTAAGTTCCTCTGAGGGACCGGAAAGCCTTCTACACCTTTCATTTTTTCACAGCCTTTCCATTCTCAGCAGCATGACCAAGCTTCTCCTTCTACCACATCTTATGTCCTTATGTGTACTGGTGACTCTAAAAATAACGAAGTTGCAGTCACAACTCGAGCCAAGGATTACTCTTTGTCAAAATAGAAAGTTGATGATATACCACCTTCGTTGGTTCAACCTTCTCCCCCAAATTCACCTCTAAACGGTCCTCTTCATCTCGAAAGACTGAGTCTCGATACAGTTCTTCGCCCTCCTCCCAAAGGCGTCATTCAAAAATCTTCATTCAATCCTCACGCATATGCTGCACAAAACTACAGTATTGTAGAAGACCTTGCACAAGCACCCTCTGCGATGTCATCTCTTGAAGTCCTTGAAAGTTGTCCTACTCAACGGAAGGCACTATTAAAGGCTATCAGTGGAATTGATCCCATGGATACTAATTTGATAATCTTTGACTTGGAACATCATGTTCCAAGGCTCCCTCCTCAATTAGCATTTCAGATCCAAGTTGTTGTTGAAAACAAAAATATATGTAGAATCATTATTGACAAAGGAGCCTCGACTTGCGTTATGTCTGTTACTTGCTGGAAAGCTATCGGATCTCCTATCCTCACCGAATCACACAATACACTTAAGGCCTTCAATGGTACAGGTTTTAAACTCTATGGTGTTCTTCCTTTGTTGTCTATTACATTGGAAGGTAAATTGGTCAACGTTGAGGTTGAGGTCTTCGATGCACCTCTTGATTATAACCTTTTACTTGGCCATAGTTGGATTGATTCCATGCATGTAGTTGTGTCTACCCTTTTCTGTGTGTTACGTTTCCCGCACCAAGGAAAGGTCGTTACTGTTGACCAACTAGACTTCTTTAATTCTGATTCCCATACTAGCAACGTACCCTTTGTCTCGAAGACACCTCCTGGTTACAAGAATGTCGGTGTGGGTCTCTTGAAAGATTCAACTTTGATGGGTACTTTTCCAATACCACCACCTGATATTCCCACTCCTTGTGTTGCCTTTATTAACATGATCTCGACCACTGTTCTCAAAACACATGCGTCATATGACCCATGTGTAGTACCTATCCCTGGTGATTGTCTTCATTACGGTGACAAGATGCCTTTAAGTCCGGTGGAAGCAGCTTATCAAGCTATTCAATTAGAAACCCCCTCCCCTCCTTCTCTCTGTGATCCATCTCTTGATCTGTTTCACGTGATCTTTCCTACTGATGAGATGATCATGTCAGTCATGTCTATGGAAGACACTCTGTGGGACGATGGGCATCATCGCTCCATTCTCTTCCTAGAACATGATACTATAGAGAGTTACCAATGGATTTCAACTCTGTCGACCGTTGTTGTTATTTATTTTGTTCCTGAGTCAACACACAATGTTTTGTATGAATGGAACTTGAGTAACATTTCACCTACCATCCCTCTGGACATATCGATTAAACCTGGAGTCATCGAAAATGTTCATATTGGAGCCTCATGTTCTACTGATGACATCCACACTTATAAATCCCTTTTCCAATAATTTTGTGACGTTTTCACCTGGAGTTATGAAGAAATGCTAGGTATTGATCCTGATATCATAGTACATGAGATTAAGACATACCCAGACGCTAAAACCATTCGGTAGAGACTTCGCCTAGTCCATCCATGTAAAGCTGATGCTATCAAGATTGAAGTTGAAAAACTTCTTAAAGATGGCTTTATCTATCCTGTAGCTTTGACCAATTGGGTATCCAATCTTGTTCCAGTCAATAAAAAGGAAGGTACCATCCATGTTTGCATAGATTATAGGGATATAAACAAGGCTTGTCCTAAAGACAATTACCCAACCCCTTTCGTTGACCAGATCATTGACGACTACGTCAGAAATGAAATATTCTCCTTGATGGACGATTTCTCTGACTATAATCAAATTAATATTTTAACCACAGACCAACACAAGGCCGCTTTTATTTTCCCTTCGGGAACCTTTGCCTACTAGAAACTACCCTTCAGTTTGAAGAATGTTGATGCGACCTTTTAGTGCGCTATGTATTACGCTTTCCATGATATTAAGCACATTGTGCAACCCTATCTTGATGATCTCCCAGCACATTTTTGGCATCGCCCAAATCACTCGACACATTTAAGGGCCATTTTCATACGCTGTCGTTACTATTGTATACATTTGAACCAACACAAATATGTTTTTTGTGTGGAGTTTGATCGAATTCTTGGTTTCATTGTGTCTATCCATCAGATTCGAGTAGACCCCTTAAAAGTTGAGGCTATTCTTAATTTACCTCCTCCTTCCACACTATGCCAACTTCAAAGTTTGCAAGGGAAGGCAAACTTTTTGTGTCGTTTCATCCTCAATTACGTTGAATTGAAGAAAGGATTCACTTGGTTGCTCAAGAAAGGTTATGAGTTTGTATGGGACAATACTGCAAACAAATCCTTTCCATGGTCTTAGTCCAAGAGGATGACTCACATGATGAGAATGTGATATACTATTTGAGTCGGAGTCTCACGACTACCGAAACCAAATACTTGCATGTGGAGAAACTAGCCTTGGCAGTTGTTCAAGTTGTCCAACATTTTCACCATTATATCCTATTACGCAGAACCACCATTATTTCTAATTGCAACCCCATGAAACATATCCTTACCTGAAAATTGCTAGGGGGAAAGTACTCCAAATGGATCGTTATTCTCCAGGAGTTTGACTTGGAATTTGAACGCACCAAGTCCAAGATATCTTTGGTTTTTTACGAACTGATATGCGACCTTCCCTCCACTGAGATGGAAAATGTGGCAGAGGATTTCTTGTCTGACGAATCCCTTTTTCTGATAAGTTCTGATGACGTATGGTACGCATATATCATCATATATCTCCAGACTCAAACTTTTTAGCCTGACCTATCTAGTACAGATCGTCGTTGTATACAATATCAAGCCCGTCAATACATCATTTTCGGTGATACCCTCTATCGTCGTGGTATTGATTCTATCTTTCGACGATG
This sequence comes from Picea mariana, assembly GCA_032191745.1. Lineage (NCBI taxonomy): Eukaryota > Viridiplantae > Streptophyta > Pinopsida > Pinales > Pinaceae > Picea > Picea mariana. Next base: position 104,695 of record JASDQU010500792.1, on the reverse strand, counting down.
TCTCACCTACGATTAAGATGAGAAATATTTGAATGATTGTCACTCCGGAGCATGTGGTGGTCATATGTTTGGGCATGCCACAGCCTAAAAGATCTTACAAGCAGGTTATTTATGGGATTCTTTGTTTAAGGACGGCATTACTGTCATCCAAAAATGCCATGCTTGCCAAACTTATAATCACAAGATAAGATCTCATCCTTCTCCTTTACACCCTGTAGTTTTCATCGGTCCATTCTCCAAATGGGGCATCGACTTCATGACATGTAACCCTCACTCGGTAGGGGGGCATGGATACATCATTGTAGCTGTGGATTATTTCACTAAATGGGTCGAGGTGATGCCTACATTCGACAACACCGGGAAAAATGCAGCATTGTTCACATTCAATCATATCATCACTAGGTTTGGTGTCCCTCAAGCCATCATTATAAATCACGACAGTCATTTTTGTAATTTTATGATGTCTGAACTTACTGAAAAGTTGGGTCTTCGCCATGAAAACTCAACCCCCTATTATCCACAGGCAATGGCCAGGTTGAAGAAATTAACAAAGTCCTTATTACTATGCTATGACGGATGATAGGAATTCATAAGAAAAGTTGCCACACAATGTTGTTCTCATCATTATGGGCCTATCAGACATCCATGAAGTTTGCCAGAAGATTTACACTTTTTCAACTAGTCTATGGTATTGAAGCTATCTTGCCGATTGAATGTGAGATACCATCTTTGAAATTGGTCGTTGAACTTCTACCTAATACCTCTACCGAAGAGGAGCATCTTTTGTATTTGATGCAACTAGATGAAACCCGTTGTGATTCTTCCTTAGTTATTGAAACTTAAAAGAAACATGTTAAAGCCCAATATGACAAACATGTCAAGCCACATGTTTTTTCTAAAGATGATCTAGTTCTCCTTTACGAGCAAGATCGTGATTTGCTAGGGACCGGTAAATTTGAGGCCATGTGGCGGGGTCCTTACATTGTCAAATGAGTATTGGAGAAATGAGCTTATCAGTTGGTTGACTATGTTGGAATCCCTTTGATTGAGCCCATAAATGGGCTTTACTTAAAGAAGTACTATGCTTAAGTCATTTTTGCATGAGTTCTTATGCTTTTACTGTATCATACTCTTCTGTGCTTTTTCGTTGTTTTGGTTTCGACCTTGAGCTTCTTACCTTGCGTTGTGCCTAATTTCCAGATGTCGGTGTCTTCACTACCCTACATTGGCTTCGCTAATGGCGCTAGTCGCAGTACTCAGAACTTAGCATCTGCTGCTTGGGAAATCTATGCACCTACGAATGAATTGATTAGTCTACATGGTGTTTGCCTTGGTCGTGCAACTAACAATATTGTGGAATACAACACAGTCATCAAATTATTGACCGATGTTGTTTCACTTGGAATCCGTCATCTTATTGTATGACTCAATTCATAGTTAGTAGTCCTATAGTTGATTAATGTCTACTCCATTCAAAGCCCTATGTTGTTAAGGGTATATTTACGAATTCGCCTCTTGGAACATCATTTTGATTACATTGAATATCAACACATTCCTAGATGTCTAAATACATTAACAGATGCATTGGCTAATTATGTGTTAGAAAGGCATTTGAGACATTTATAAAATCCAATCACACTTTGTATATACAACAAGTAAGCCGGTAGAATCCTCATATATATAACGATAAAAGTTTTACAAAAAGTGTTTTTGTCCGAAGACCAAAATATCAAAAATGTGAAGCACATGGCTTCATATAAAATAGAGCATCAAGGAGGTTGCTCGCTTTAACATGCGACTGCACGTGCTTCTCTACGGAGTAGTCGACTGATGGAAGCAGACAGACCCACTGTATGGCATTGGTAATGCCTCGGGATATCATCAATAGAGGCATCAGGAATATTCATCATGAGCCCCTCCAAGTTCTACTCTATAGTCTCATAGTCGACAACAACTACTCTCGTTACGACACCTGCCTCCCCTTACCTCTAGATGGGAGATGAACTTGGAGGATGGTAAGATCCCACATCTGCATCATCAAAGAGCGTTTGATTAGTCATTGGATAAACGACATAAAAAACATTTAAAATTTTTAAAAATAATAAAAACATGATATAAACAAAAATTCCTTCTTATCTATGTCCCCCCATTGGGAACCTTCTGGAAGAACCAATTTCGGGTCTCCTATAAAGTCTATCCTGACGTATGCATAGTCATCGACCATAATCAACTGGGTCATCAACCAGTCAAAGAAAACATCTTTATACCTAACGATGGGACCTGCTACATGTTGTGCCATGAGGTCAACCCACCTCTTCATCCTCGGATCCTATGGGGCAGTATACCCCACTCTACTTGCAAGTGCAAAGACAGGACCCTCTCCAGGAAGAAGGACACCAAAATCAAGATGTATCAAAACTATTTTAGTTCTCCACTCCTCCACTTGGTCAATTTTTTTTTCATTCTCTTGAGAACCCCTTCACACCAGTTGAAAACTCGGGGCTCCATGCATTCCAGAGCATACTGGAAATAGCTCTGAAGAGCCATATGGGGAGTTGCACTCCCTGCAATGCGTGTGATGGTATAGAGGATGGTCCATAGGGGAAAATATCAGACATCTCTTATAACAACTTTACCGCTATGCTTTTGTGTACCTGGCACACAATGCTCTCTAATATAATGGTTCATAGGTGCACCATCACCTCTGTTGTCTGTCAGTGTGACTCGGGACCCATGACAATATAGCCTAGTCAAGAAGTAGATATCCTCAATATCTATCATCAGAATGTGAGCACCCACGTCGAATGCCTGCTCGTTCATATCCCACATGTGAACCAGGTACTCGAGTAATCTCAGTTGGGCCTTCATGCCCTGGATTTTGAAATTTTTTAACAATCCACACTACCAGAGAGCCATTATCGTTCATGAGTCATTCCTGGCCAAGTAGTCTTCCTCCTCATTCTCTCTCTCTCGCCATTCCAACATTTTTACCATGGAAAACCTACAATGGAAAATTAAAGAGGGATTAACATCATTATTTTCTTCCCTGGAAAACTTTTATTGGTGAATCTATCATTTAAAGTTTTTTGACTGTGCACGTTGCAGGCTAGGGCATCTACATAACGTGACGTTGTCACAGATGAGCTTTAAGGCTGAATGCAATGACCCTAGATCGTCGTAGGCCCCGATATAGGGCACCTGCGATGACCTCGGTGCATAGGTACCCTCAAAAATCTATATTTTACCAATGAAAATAAAAATTTTATCCATGGAAAGTTGAAAGAGACAAAAATTACCTGTTCTGTGGAGACCGTTCGTTCAATGATCAACTGTGATCTCCACAATCCACAGTGGAAGATTGAGGTAAATTGGGGGTTTTTGAACAAAGTTTTGGTGAAATGACAATGGAATAGTGAAATGAAGTTTTTACCCACTTTTATTAACTTTTTTCACTTTTTTATTTGTATTTTATATTATTTTATATATTTCATCCAAAACCCTGGCTAATGACTTTGTAAGTGTTTGATTTTGTGAAGATAAAAGATCTAGGAGTGAATCATTGAAACAAGGATCCATTTTTTGGTTTGTTTTCGTACATTTGTATAGATCTTTTAAGGTTTTTTAGGAAAAACTCCGAGCTTAGTCTTTTTTCTTTCTCGTTCTTGTAAATCGATGAGAATGTACCTGAATATACTTTTATCACTTTTTTGGACCTGTGAAGGTAATACGAAAAAGGAACCCCCTAGAGTTCCCTTTAAGCTCTTTTCAGGCTCTCTAAACATGAAAAGATTGTCGAGTGACCTTGTTCTTTTCACGCTCGTAAAACTATTTGAAGAAAACATTTGATGAGCAGTAGGTTATCACTTTTTCAGCCTCATTGAATTAATTTACGAAAAATGAACTTGTGGATTCCTCTTTAAGTGTTTTTCAGACTCTCTAAATATGAAAAACCCTTGAGTTTTCTCTTTGTGGACTCGTTAAATAAACATTGAAAGACCCATATGGGACCAAACCACTCATTCTCAGGGTTTGTTAAACATACTCCGAGGGACTCGTCCGAAGGATGAGCTTACATCAACAAGCATATGTTATCCTCCTCAAGCTTGCGTAAAAATAAAAAGGTACTCGCCAGAAATGGCAGGGGAAAATTTGGGAAAGGAATGTGTCTTTGTATCCGTGTTAGTGGCAACAATAGTCTTTCTTGAACATGACACCCCCCTTCATCATTGAAACTGGGTTGGGAAATCCATTTGTCTCTCATTTGACCATCCACATGTCCATATGTTGGGTCCTCCTTGAGTCAATGTTGCCAAGACCATTGTCGTGTCATTCATATGTTCAAGAGAAGTCCAACCTAAATAGCCTTATGTCGATTCGGCCATTTGCAGTCATAAATTTTCTACCGTGTCGGCCTTCTCTGTGTGAGTTTCAAATCACTTCATACTCTGATCTATCTCAAATATGTTACTTATTTCGTGTCATTTATGGGGGATACATCAAGGCCCTCCTGTGATGAGTCTTTTCCTGTTGACTTCAACTCATTATCTAGGAACAAGACTTGGAAATCATTCAGTGCCTTAAAGACTGCATGCCTTAATGGCAGGTTTCTTCGCTTTCAATAGTGGGTTCACATCATTGACCCTTGATTGGAAGATTCCATCGAGTGTTCGAATTCAACTCATTTATTCGCATTCGTTGGATTGTACTAGGGTAACTTGGGAGTCATTGACATTAATGGTGATTTCTCTCACACTTGTTAAAGGTTTTCATTAATGATCAGTAATCAAGTGGTTTCTACCATGTTCGACTTCAACACCTGTAATCGCATGGCTAGATTCGTACTTAGAGACGATGGAGATGAAGACCCTGGATCTCATCATTCTGGTCCAGGTTGCAATGGAGTATTTATGATTTGTATTGACACATAGATCCACTTTGTATGTCTCGTGGCTATGCACGAATTTGAATTCTTCAGAGCATAGATTCATAGTGTATTCCTGGTGGCTATGTCAATTTACAATGACATGGATCCACAATGTACATTTAGTGGCCATGACTCATTTGAAAATTTGCAATATGAGTATGGTAATGCCTACCTCAGAGAATGGTATATTATTGTGCAGAGGCTTGATTGTTTGCAGGTTCCTGATCGATGTGCTCTTTGTTTCCGACACACACATTCTACAAAGTATTTAGGCTGTCATGAGTTCCAGCCTCATACTTTGGGGGGAATTCTGTTACACATTATTTTGGTCATCCTATTGATCATTGATGACATGTGTCCATGTTCCCATGAAATGATAAAAAGAGCCTTTCTCCATGAAGAAAGTAACTAGCTTTCTCTTAGTAAAAAACCTATTAAAAGAGATCGACGCAGGCTACACTATACACAGGGTGTGAGGATGCTTGATCGTCGCCCCCTGTTCTAAATTTGGGATGCGACAACTCTGCAAGCTACTCTATAGCCAGGGTGTGACAATGTCAAAATACTAAGAAAAGGTCAAGCTTCACGAAAGTTCTAGAAGGGGATCTTCTAGAAGATGAGGTGGCATCCATATGGGTGGGATCATAGTCACTTCTTTGATTTGGTGGGATCATCCTAATCTCTTTAACCATCTCTCTTTCCCCTATATACAGAGATATTTCTCATGGAAAAGGTTAAGTTGAGCAAGAAAAGTTAGTTAAGGTTGATTGTATGAAGAATTCTGCAATGATTCATTCTTGAAGGCTTCATTTCAGTTTATCAAGTCATTGTGGATCTTCTTCATTCAAGCTTGGAGAAAGTGTGTGTGGTGGAGAAAAGGGTCATCGAGAGGGGACCTTATGACATCAAGGCATTTGGTTGTAATCTCCACTTTCATTTAATATAATAGAGTGATATGTTTCTTTCCCATAAAACCATTCTTGTTTTATTGTATGATTCCTTGATCACATACATAGGTTCTTGTTGAGTATGTTGTATTGATTTCACTTTGGTTGAATTGTGTTCCCTTGCATATTCAATATCACAGGAGCACCGGAGTGGGGTGAGGACAATGACGACAATATGAAGCAACATTTAAATGATATGTTATCTATCTCTTGTTCATATCAAATTCGATGGTTAGAGATTAGGGATAGCGTCATATTCTGTTATGTTTTGTTCTAGATCTAGGTGGATATAAGGAGATCTGTTTGTGTCTGCATTTACCGATAAGTCCCATAACACCATGTATCCATAAAATTTTGTGTCCATAAAAATCACGTGGGTAGTAAACTGGGTGAATCGCTAGTATTGTCACAAATCCGAACTAACGATCAAAATGTCAAACTATCAACAATGTGTCGAACTATCAAACCACCATCAAAGTCACAAGGTGACTGAAATCCATCAAATGCCAAAATGTGGCAAGTCATCCATCCATCCAATATCCATCAAAAATCTTGAATCTATCATAAATATCAAGTGTTGAACTATCTTGGCGAAAGTCCTTTGAAGGTCAAACTGACCAATCCAAATCCAAAACATCAAATATAAAATATAGTTATCTTGAATAAATGTATCCACAATCCTAAATGCATTATCCATCTAAAAGCTCAATCCTCAAATGATCGATGTCAAAACCATTGATTATGTACCCTACATCCTGAATCAATCATCATCATCCTTAAAAAACATCGTTCATCATCTTGAATGAACTACAAACCATCAAGGTTGACTTCAAAAATTGAATTCTTACATATCATCACTAAGCTCCCCCCTGTCAACTGACTGGTGAGAAGTCTTTACCATCAGATATAACCCCCTTGAAAGTAAAAAGGGGTAATCAAAATGTCTTTGAATGGAGTCAAAAGACTCGATCTTCAACTCAAAAACAAAACTCAAGCGAGCCTCGATCTTTCCCTCAAATGATCATGCACCAAAACACTAATAACCATCCACTCTAGAAATTGCTCCTTGTAAACATGGTTGTATTGTGTATGAACCCATCGATAAGGCCTCTCCAATAAATTAGATTCCAAACTCCAATGCCAATTCCCTAACCATTCAAAATGAATATGTTTCTGTTGAATTTTCTTTCTCTTTCATGATCCAGGTGGATATCGGTGGCCACCCACCTTCTATAGCTGGCCCAAAACATGTTTTTGGCAATTTTGGTAATTTACTATTTTTAGCAGTTTTTAACTTCTGGGGCCATTTTGAGGCCCTAAACGATGTTTTTTGAGAAAACGGGGAGCAACATGGATCATAGATCATGTTGCTCACCCAAAAGTTTTATTTCTCAAATATAT
>JASDQU010500792.1:60823-74192 GCA_032191745.1 Picea mariana | reverse complement strand
GTTCCACCTAAACAGTGCCACAAGGTAGTATCACATACTGTAAAATTCAGCTTCTTCACAATCTGTTCAAAAGGGGAACAGAAGGACACTACAACCACTACAGCCTCACCCCAAGCACCTTATATCCAACAGAAGCAGGTCGACAAGGTTGCAGAAAAGCACAAAGATTCCTTATGCACACCATCCTCTCATGTAGCTCAACTTGTTGAACATCCTCAGCCTCAACAGGTTCATGACAGACTTCCACAAACTGAGCAGCGCGACGTCTCTAGTAAGGCAAGTAGCTCACCAAGATGCAGATTCAATAAATACTTTTCCCTCTCCCCCAGGAACTCAATGAAATGGAGACCATTTCTTCCTAAGGAGGGAGGATTGATCCAGGTGGATATCGGTGGCCACCCACCTTTTCAAACTGGCTCAAAATAGTTTTCTGGCAATTTTGGCAATTTACTATTTTTAGCAGTTTTAACTTCCGGGGCCATTTTGAGGGCCTAAATGAAGGTTATTCGGGATAAATCCTCTCAATAATATCCAAAGGCATGATTGAGCCCCCAAAATGAATCTCCTCGATGATACCTTTCCAATGGGATATCATGTGCCTAAAACAGAGATCGTATGCAAAAGTTACGACCCTGGGAAGTTGATGTACTAACTTACCCAAATGGGGCCCACATGACTTTTGTCACTTCATCTCCTAGGGTTAGGTTTTTGGATGTCTAGGGTTTTTTTTTCATTTCTGTTTATTGTAAAAAGGCCTTCAGAGCCTCATTGTAATCATCTTCTTATGAATGTGAATAGCCATCACATCTCTTCTCAGAGATAAGTTGCCACCATTCTAGCGAGTCTTTCACTCTGTATTTTTACAGTCTCTGTACATTTCTTTCATTAACATAAATCGTGTATTACTTTATCTCTGTGTTTATGATTTCATTTCTGATACATTTCTGTTATATTATTGGATATCCGGGATATCTCTATGTATTTCTTTATTATATCTCTGCTCTCATTTTGTGCTGAAAATAATCTGGATCAGTTCTTGAAATTGCCTTTGAAAATTTGTTGTTTTAGTTGTGCTTCATGTTCTTGTATGTGATGTGCACATACAAGAGAAAAAAAAAACTCATCAAATGCAAGATGACACACATACAAAGCTCCTAAGACCCCATTATTCAATTTTGGGCGAGTCTGGGACGCAAAGACAAATATGCTTGACCCCTTATAACTTCCAACAACTCCTTCTAATGCCAAGTACAATTTGAAAACTTATGACTCCAGTCTCCTTTATAGAAAAGCACAAAAGACACCTTATAACACCTTTTCTCCTCACCTAAGAACAATATGAAGCTATCCTTTAGTTGACCAAAAATTGGTCATCTATTTTTTCCCGCTCCTGGAATAATAATAAAAAATTGATATCAGAAAAAAAAAAAAATCCGCGATTACATATTCATGGCGTATCCCTTAGTCTCTGCTTCATCATTCATTTTTCGTATTCAAAATACGATTTCGTATGCTCAAGATATCTAGGTTTGCGTTTAAGTAGTAAAGGCGCTTCTTCCATGTGGAACAAAGCTAATTTCTTGGAAATACATCTAAATTTTCGGGTTCATAACCCATGTATTTTCTTGAATTTTTCGAGTTCATAACTCATGTTTTTCTTGAATCTTTCTAGGTCCATGAACCATGTTATTTCTTCTTATTATAACATGTCAGGTTCACTTACCACCCCCACCATGCTCAACTCTTTTCTCCTCTCCTTATATCTCTTTCACCATACTCAGATTCTCCCAACACTTAGATTATTCTTTTAAATTTCTTACACCAAGGGTTCATTACGTTTGTGGGCTCCTCACCTCCCTCACTCCCCAACCCTCAAACCCGACTCTACTTGTCTCTCCATCCTCCTCTCTTATCTCCTCCCCTTACCCCCCCCTCCCCTACTCCATACTTAAACTTATTTTTCAATCGGTCGTACTCATACTCCCTCACTCCCCAACTTGTGAACTTGTCCCCGCCATAATCCTTAACCTCCTTATCCCTCCATTCTCACGACCACATAACTTTTATGCCTACATATTACCCCCCCCTACCTCACCTTACGTCACCTTTATCCCTCTGCCACCTACATTTCTCCCCTTCCCTATACTACCCTTATCTCATCTCATTCCACCTTTTTCTTCCATATTTAGCTTATATATTAAACTAATCTAATTACCAACCATTCACATCATGAAACATGGAATCACACTATTTGTTACACATGGCATCCAATGAGAACACTACATGGCATCTTATGTAGGGATGACACATGGCACCTAACTAATGGCAACACATGGCAGCCTACCATTGGAGAAACATGGCATATTGTGATTTGACACATGGAATATTATTATTGGTTACATGTGGCAGGTTATTGAGCTATCACGTGATGACACGTGGAAACATTTGGATTGCTAACTCATTTCCATTGAGGCTGACTAGGCATGAGTGGAAGATGATTGGGCAAATATTATTTTATTAATCAATTTTTTAAGAGAAGGTCGAATTATAAAATCTCCATAATCTTCTCTTCTTTGTTTCTCATTAAGTGTACAATACACTTTTGATTGTATACATTAAAACTTCCAACATCCCAATACATGTGGAATAATAATTTATGAAGAAAATTCAAATTCTTATGAAGAAAGGACGAAATTTAATCAGGGGCCTAGATTGCCCGGTAAGATTAATCAACAATTGTTGAGTTGTGGTGTTCTAAATGCCATATCTTGAGATCTGGGAGTCAAAATTGTGCAACATTTACCTAGTTGGAAAGGTATTTCAACAAGGAAGATGGTAGAATAAGTCTTGAGAGATGGAATTGGCCATATTTTTCTCAGAAATTGAAAGAAAAATCAATAATATTTTTATTCTGCGCTGATAAATCTATTTGACACCTTGCCTTCACAAGGTCATATCTTGAGATCCAAGTATCAAAATTGCACCTATGAGGACTCCTTGGAAAAATAAGATGATGAGTATAACATCTAAATTGGTTTCCATGGCTGAAAAGTTGAACATACTATCCACAAAATTAAAACATCGTCCCCTTTTTAAAAGGGAAATTAATTAATTTTTTCAAATAAAAGTTTATTTAAAAAGATTTATTAAAGACGAAACATGATCCATTTCAAGATATGAATATAAATAATACAAATGACTTAATGAGACTTAATTGAGTTATTAATGTAAGTTATCTCTTCAAGAAAGGAAAATCCCTAACTACTCGAGGAGTTAGAATAATGAGTTCTTAAAAGGAAAGAAAGGCATTTATCAAGGAGGACAATTATCAGAAGGGAGGGGGCAGAAGATCAAAAGAAGAAGGTACAAACATCAATATGCAACGAATCTTCTGATCAATGAAAATAGATCTCCATCATATCCACTTTTTTTCTTCTTCTACACCATTTTCTCAAAGCTTTGTGCTTGAATCTGATAATTGAGCACAAGGTTGAGATTCTTGAGTGTTCTTCGTGTATTCTTCAAAATATTTTTCTTATATGATCATGGAGTATTCAAAACCATGTATATGAATGTCAGATATTTTGTGTATTGTTGAATATATTTCATGAACAAAAATGCACAAAGAATTACTCTGGGGCATGACTTCAATGATGTTATAGATCTTGGGATTCTGAGTGTGAGATGTTTGAAGTATGATTATCAAATTCTCTTTTGTTTTAACTGCAATACTCTTTTAAAATTATTTGAGATGGTCAAAACTATTATCTCTTATTTCTAATGAGAATATATGGATGTATTATTTGTATGTGATTAAGAGCATTGTATATATGATGTTGAGCACAAAAATATTTTGATATTGAAGCCTCCCTTCAATATTTTCTTAGTATAAAGAGACTTCTTACTGCACATAAATATAATATCAGGTTATTGAACAACCATTTCATGTACAAATCCATGCAATAAATATATGTGGTTTGTTTCTTAGCATTCTCCCTAATCCAATATATTCAAGATATAGCTTTTAGCCAAAGATGAGTACCACCTCTATAAAAAACGCAGGGGGATTCATATCCTCGTGAGGTTGTTGTTTTGGTCATAATAGATTCAAACATCAACATTTTTGGCGACCATACTGGGGAACCATTTATCTTCAATATATCAAAAGATTTGTTTCAGATCTGGTTGAAGAACCAGATTCTCCATGGTTCAAATCTTTGAAAAGAAGATTGTCGTGTTTCCTAGATGCATGAGGTTTATAAAAAGATTATTTAGAGATGTTTATATGACCTCAATGTTGAAAGATTAGTTGTTGAAAGATTGGTTGTCATTGAATTGTTGAAAGATTGGTTTTCATTGATTTCAATCCTTGAACATAAGTTAACAAGTTGCATGTTAAGGTAAAGTAGTTGTAAACATAAGTTAACAAGCTACATGTCAGTTGCATGTTAAAGTAATTGTAAACATAAGTTAACAATTTGTATGTAATCATGATTTTCATGTCAGTTGCATGTCATCATAAGATCCTCATTAAAACACAAAGAAGATTCAATTGAATATCACTTTTGTGAATACCAATTAGCAGATTTGATGCTAATAAGTCGAAGTCAGCGAAGTCCAGTGAAGGAAGAAGTTTGCAGGACCCGAGCATGCAGAGAAAAATTTACATATCTAGGTTCTTTGTGTAAATCCACGAGTTTCAGGAAGAAAAGTGTGTAAATCCACGAGCTTCAGTAGGGAAAAGTGTGGACATCCGCGAGCAGGCAGTGTATGGGTCATGGACCTATGAAGAAAAATTGTTGAATATTAGAGATCTAAAACTCAGGTCAGTTACAGGTTGAAGGTATGTCTTCTTGTGTATGTTAGGGTGAGTATTTTGAACAATTCATGAACAAATATGTCTTAATGATTCATAAGCATTTGACTTGGAGAACTCTCTTGTGGATCTTGGTATGAGGTATGTGTGGTTGCACTTTTGATGAGATATCGAAATAAGTAGCAACAAGAGAAGTATCAGAAACAATAGCAACAACATGTTATCGGTTACAGCGATAGAGGTAGTTACATATTGTTCTACATTTATATTTTTGGGCCATTGGACGGGGCAAGGAAAGGGGGTTGTATCCTCCTTCTAGTTGGAGTTGGTAAATTAGGGAGTTGGAGATTCCTTCGGGTTGAAGCATGTAAATAGGGGGTTGGATCCTCCTTCCAGTTGTAGCTGGAGAAATAGGAAGTTGGTGCTTCCAACGAATGTACTCTTTGATAAATAAGAAAAAACATCCTGTGTTTTTTTCCTGCATTGGGTTTCTACGTAAAATTCTGGTGTACTATGTTTATGTGATGTTTGTGCTTTGAATTATGGTGTTGATGATATATTGAATGCTATTGAACATTATTGGCAATTTTATATTGTGATTAAAATTACTAATTGTGCTCATATTGATTCACCCCCCTCTCAATATTCCAACAATTAGTATCAGAGCAGGTCCTTCAAGAAGCAATCTAACCACTGGAAGGATATCATGGAATACGCTAAGATTGGAGCACCAGTGTTTGATGGTCAGAACTATACCTTCTGGAGTAAAAGTATGAAAACCTTTTTATAGGCACAAGGATTTGATGTTTGGAAATCAATAGTATATGGGTATAAAGTACCAGCCACTCCCCCAACTGACAAATATGGAAGGAAACTCAGTGAAAACAACTCAAAGGCTAAACGTACCATTCTGAGCAGTCTAGTTGATTCAGTATGTGTCAAGGTTATGCATTGTGATGGTGAAAAGGATCTTTGGGATAAACTCCAAAAGATTTATGAAGGAGATGTCCAATTTAAGGGAGCTAAGCTTCAAATATTCAAAGCTAAGTTTGAACAATTGAAGATGAAGGAAGATGAAGATATTGCAACTTACCTTCTACGAGTTGACGAAACAATTAACACTATTAATGGATTGGGAGTAGAAATTGATGAATAAATGGTTGTTCAAAAGGTATTAAGGTCTCTTTCTATGAGATTTGATTCTAAAATATCATCCCTAGAAGAAAGAGTAGATCTCGGTACATTGAGCATGGACGAGCTATATGGAATATTTACATCCTATGAAATGAGAATAGAACATGAGAACTTGGTCACAAAGGAAGCAACTTTCAAGGCATCCAATAAGACAAAGAAAAAGAATAAGAAAAATTCAAAACCAGGTTGAAGTTGTAGTGATCATTTAGACGAAACCAAGTTGCAGTTGTAGTGATCATATAGACAAAGATTAAGAGATGGATAACTTTGTAAGGATATTAAAGAAAGGAACCAAAAAGTATATATGTATGCTTCCATTGAAATGTTTTAATTGTGGTGGTAATGGTCATTTTGCTTCTAAATTTTCTTGTAAAAATAAAGATAGTGATGAAGAAGAAGATTCTAAAAGGGAAACAAGAGAAGAAACAAAAGTAAATTATTAAAGAAAAGTCTATGCTCAAAGGACGATGGTTCCTCATCAGACGAGGATGATAATGATAGTGACAATGATTCAGAAAGAGTATTATTCATGGAAGTAGAAGATGATTCCGAAGAAGAAGGCAAAGTCGATATCATAGCGAAGCTAATCAATGCATTAGAAGAACTTAGGAAAGAAATAAAGAAAAAGAAGTCACTCAGGGAAGAGTTAAAAATGAAAGAGGGATATTAGAATTCCAACTCTGAAAAAATAAAGAAGATGATCACGAGTCTAAAAATTTAAATAGAAGAAGATAAAAGAATTGAGGAAGTACTTATAAGTTAGTTAGAAGAAAAGGAGAAAACAATTGGAAGCTTGGAAGCAGAAATAGTATCTTTAAGAAAAGATATTCATAAGAAATATATGCAACAAAAGAGCACCAGAATATTGGGTCAAGTCATCAACATACAAATACCATCAAATGATAGATCCGGACTAGGATACAATCAAGTACAAAATGAGAAAGGATCGAGCTCCAAGACAACAAAACAGGAAGTAGAAAAAACAAGCCATGCATAGATTTTCAGAGATTATGCCAAGAAGGAAGAATGCAAGCCCCCAGAGAAGAACATTCCAGAAAAAAAAAAGACTCAAGAAGATGAATTCAGAGGGAGTGCATCGCAAAGAAGATCATCTACTTCCAGGTATCAAAGGTTCTTTTATGGTCATTGTTTTAACTGTGCTAATTTTGGACATAAATTTGTAAACTGCAAAGCCTATGCCAATAACCAAAGCAACTATGCAGGGTAATTGAATAATAGTTATCCCAAAAAACCTTAGGAAGCATACAACAGAAATCAAAACAATTTTGGTTCATTGAGCATTGAAGTAGAATGCTACAAATGCAACAATTTTGGACACATAACAAACATTATTGGAAGTTTTATATTGTGATTAAAATTACTAATTGTGCTCATACTGATTCATCCCCCCTCATTATTCCAACACTCAAAAAGAGTCATGAAGAACAAAAGATTCGAGAGAATGAACTCCCTAGCAACTCCATTTGAAAGACTCAAAAATATCAAGATGTATATTATGACTTCTCTCGGGAGTTTCTTTGGTGTCATGATGCTCCTTTAAATTCTCCACCAAGCCCATTAATGGATTTACAAGACTCAACAAAAAAAAGAATTATCCAAAGAAGGAGGCAATTTCATAGAACCCCTTTAAATCTACCAGAAGTAGATTTTCAGATGTCTGATATTTCTATTGAAAAGTTTTCTACATTCTTTGGGAATACTTCAGAAGATGCAGAGCAACACTTGTTTAATTTCAAAAGTACATGTGATTTTTTCAATCTCACTGAAGACAATGTTACATGTCGATTATTTTTACAAACTTTGCATGGGGATGCTCTTGAATGGTATGGTTCATTGCTTCCTAAAACCATTATCAGTTGGGGTGTGTTGGAAAATTCATTTGCAAAAACGTTAAGCCCGAGAGTGCAGTCATATTATTTTGTTGATGCTTTCAATTTTGTTGCCCACCCACCCTCTCCCATATGGACACAAGATAATGAAGATTTAAGCCTTTCATATAATCCATATGAAGATCTTTCAAGAAGCAAATTTGATAATGAAATCAAGGAGCCTCCACCAAATGCAAAAGAAGATTTTGTCCTTGCAACGGATGATGAAAAGTCACAAGAACATTGGCTGCAAGAAGAATTGGTGGAAGAAATGAATCTTGAGAAGAATGATAAGCAAGATTTTCATTACATGAAGGAAGAGTCTTTTCAAGAAATTGTTGATGAATCAAGAACCTTGGAAGTGGTTGGAGAGAAGGAGAAAGATGAAATATTCTTAGATTGGAAACTCCTCATCCAATCAAAGGCAATAATATTCTTGAGTGACCAATAATTGATTTCATTGAATCATGGTTCCAGAGCATTCTTAGACAAATAATGCGATCATATTCACAACACACTTGGCTCATTTTTTCTCTAGTACACATTGAGAGTGCCCCTGACTCACTGGTACAAGCCCCAATATGTTCACTAATTATGGAGTTCATTCCAAATATCATTTGGATGCTTCAATGGCTCCATTTGAAATCTACTTACACTTGAAAGTGTCCCTTCCCTTAAAGTAAGGTATGGYAGGTATRTTCTGTATGTATATATACTTATCTTTAGTTCAAGTTTTTCACAATAAGGTAGTCACTATATGGAAAATATATTTGAAGATAACTCTGTGAAAGAAGAAAAATTGCAAGAATTTACATTGAAGATGATTCCATATCCCAATGGAGAAGGAAACTGGTCTTTAGATTATGGTTTTCTCATCAACCCACAGGAGGTCACTGTCCCACAATTTGAGCTAGTTGTTGACCAAACATTGGTCATCTATATTTTCCCACTCCTAGAATAATAATAAAAAATCAATATTAGAAAAATAAAAAATTTCAATGATTATAGATTCATGGCGTAGCCCTTAGTCTCAACTTTTTCATGTATATTTTGGATTCAAAATTCAATTTCTTATGCTCAATATATCTAGGTTTGCATTTAAGTCGTAAAGACACTTCTTCCATGTGGAACAAAGCTAATTTCGTGGAAATACATCTACATTTTCGGGTTCATAACCCATGTTTTTCTTGAATTTTCCCAGGTCCATGACCCATGTTCTTTCTTCTTATTATAATATGGCGGGTTCAATTACCACACCCACCATGATCCATTATTTTCTCCTCTCCTTATATCTCTTTCACTGTAATCACATTCTTCCAACACTTAGATTATTCTTTTAAATTTTTTACACAGTAGGTTCATTAGGTTTGTGGGCTCCTCACCTCCCTCACTCCCCAACCCGTGAACTTGACTCTGCTTATATCTCGATACTCCTCTCCTCTTTCCTCCCCTTACCCACCCTCCCTTACTCCATACTTAAACTTATTTTTCAATCAGTAGAACTCATACCCCCTCACCCCCATCACCTCCCTCACTCCTCAACCCAATCACCCACTGTTACACATCGAAATTACTCACTTCGATAGTGTCGCAAGTGTTGTCATTACAAGTGTCGCAAGTGTCAAGGAAAGCATACTGCCATGATGCCTATGTCGTGCCTATAATGACATGAGAAGGACACTTGGCACACATCAAATAATTGATTTGGATGAGGAGGAATGGTTAACTAGAGTTATGTACCTCTTGCCATCTGAAAGAACCACAAAAACTGAGTTTTTGGAGGAGAGCGCTCCCCTATACCTCTCTCAAGAGTGCTGGCGCTCCCCTATAGTCTATATGGGAGCGTTATAACACTGTATCAGCCCTTTTGAAGGAGCACTCCTACTCTCAGGAGTGCTGGTGCCCCCCTAAAGCCTACTTGGGAGTGTTATAACACTCTGATGGCCCTTTTGAGGGAGCGCTACCTATTCTGGGCAACAGTTGGTTTGTTGATAAGAATGGGGGAAATATCTTTTCAATCTTGGAAGGCAGTTGGATTCGAATCCCTATTCCAGCCATGATCTTAGGGAAGATCCCTAACTCAAGGAGGAAAATCCTCAACTCACCCCAATGATATCTCAAGTGGTTGAGCCTCTCTAAGTATATATAAGCAAGCTTTCTCATGGTGAAAGGGGGATCTGGATGGAGAATCATACCAAACTTATGATCTCATAAGTGATATTTGGAGAAGGGATGAGAAGCATGAAACCTATGATCTCATAGGAAACACACAGTGAAGTGGAGGCTAATCAGTGAAGCTATCGTCATTCCGATTGTGAAGCTTTTGAGCAAGGGTTAGGCAAGGAGAACTTGACGAAACTGCTACATTCCATCTATGGCTGTAAGTAACGTTTTGTCCTCATTAATGTAATATGCTTGGCCTGTTTCTTTCTAATTTGTGTTTGACATTACATGAATTTGTCTCTAAGTAGATAGGTCTGCTTCGAACTAATATCTATAGAATAGGAAGTGGTTGTACTTTGTTTGTCTATAGGGTTTATCGAGAAGATCAAGATTGGAGTTCAACTCGGAGCGTGCAGGGACAAACAACGGTAAAAGGTACGTCTTTACTCCTTCCTCTTCATGCATTAGTTTGTGTAGACTTAAAAGGAAGTCAGTGACCATGATGAGCACTTTCTGTCTTAGAGCTAAGAGTCTAGCTCTTTGAGGAGATCTACCTATCCGTAGGAAGATTTTCCTTCAACAGTCACATGTCTTCCTCCTAGATCTAACGGTTGTAGATTCATTTAAAGTTCCTTATTGATCTAACGGTCTCTATTTACTATGGGACTCCATCCCTTTGACCCTGCTTATCCTATCCTTCCACTACTTCATCCAATTGTCGAGAATGGTCCTGAAATGAATCAACGATTAACATTACTTCAGAACTTTAGGATTTCAAATCTTACCCTATCCTTCCACTTTATTTCGATCAATAGTCGACGAGATTTCCCAGTTCTTCCTTTGATACGATGGTCGATGAGATTTCATGACTTTAGGGATTTTGCCTTCGGTTATTCCTACATGATTCAGACTTATTTTTTCTGGAGTGGTCAATGCCGAAGTTGACCACCATCTTTCCTTTAATGCAATATGAGGGTTCAATATTTCCATTCCAGATCGACTGTCAGCGCTTAATTCTAGATCAAATCTTGATCTAACGGCTCATATTGCTTCCGTAGGGATATTAGATCAATGGTATGCATGATTTCATTTACTCCGGGGCTCCAGGATATTGTGGCTTACCCTGTCCTTCCACTAAAATCGATCAGATGGTTGATAATTCACCCGAAGTCCCTCCTTGATCTAACAACTGGAGGGACTTCATGAATTTGTGATTTCACGAGGCCTCTTCCTTGTCTCCAATGTTCACCAAAGTGGTGAAGTTCCAAAATTTCTAAACTTCTACTTCTTGCTTCCGATCAACGACTAATGATTGATTAGTTCGATCTAATGGTTGAAATTTAATCTAGTTTCCACTAGCGATCGAATGACTGTGAATGCTCCTGAACTTCATTCCTATCTCTGATCAATGATCACGCTCACTTGAAGTCTTTTGCACAAGATTTTTCTACCTGGAAAACTTTGTTTCGGCTTCACTTGAATGCGCTAACTCCTCTTGAGCTTTGGGTTTATACCGGATTCCTCTGCACCTCACGTTATGTCTTTGCGTAACCTACTACATTATCTCTCTTGAGCTTTAGGATCTCAAAGACATATAATGACAATACCATATTGATATTCTTGACATCATGCCAACACCATAATACCATGTCTAACATTGATAATATTTGTCTTCTTTGACATCAATTCCAACACCATAACAACTTGTCCAACATTCTCCCCCTTGGGCATTGATGACAACAAAGTAAAACACCTTTTTCAATCTTAACCGGATTTTACTGATCATTCTCCCCCTTTGAAAACAATTAAAAAAAGTGATGTTTCCTTGCTCCCTTTAGGGTGACACTCCCCCTGAGGTGATTCTCCCCCTATCTATGAATCTCCCCCCCTTTGGACAAGGGATATCACTTTGGGACAATGTTGGTGGCATGTCTGCCAATAATCTCTCCATCTAGAATCATGCTGCTGCAACCAATCATAGGAAGAAGAATAACTCCCCCTATCTTCTCTACAAGATGAACAATATGCTACCATTTCAATCTTCTACCATTTCAAATACTACTATTCATCTGGAACATATATCAACTGCTCAAGAATGATATGTTCTTCCTATAACGATCCTTGGACATGTCCATGTATCAACAATATAAACTCATGCCACACCATACATCAAGTGTATGTCAATCATACATATTATCTCATGCATCAACCATGAAGAAAAAGATATGTCAAAAAATATGTGCCAAAAGTGAACCAAGAATATATCAGGATCATCAACAAGTGCCTCTATCAATGTACCAACAACGTGCCTTAAACAAGTGTCATATCACACATGATATGTCTATATCATAAGATATATCAATGGAGCTCACATATGTACATGTACCATGACAAAACTGCCTCATCAACCATTCACATAACTTCACTGAGAGAATACATAACCAACATTGTTCCTTGGTAGGTGAAAACTTGCAACAAACCATGTCAGATCATGCAAAATAGAGTTATACCATCAAACCATGCTTCTTTCAATGATGCTAGTTATCTATTAATTCATTTGTAACCCAAGAACCTCTTCATTATTCCGTGATTCAATACTCATAGGGGTATCAACATGAAAAATCTTAAGTCTTCTCTAATTCATCCTTCCTTTCTTTTATATTTTTGTTGAGGAGGAGTTTTAGTAGATCATCAAAATAGTGTTTGAAAATTTCCAAGATCATCATCGCTTAATTCATTTGGTTGATATACTATTTAAAGTTAATCATCATCATCATCATCATCACTGTTTTGTGCAACAAAAGCTTCTTTATCCTTTTCCTGAGAATTTTCTTTTTTCATTTTCCATTTGTTGGGTAATGGATAATTTATTTGCAGGACATTATCAAGTTCTGCAATCGTGTCACATTTTTCTTTAGGAGTTTTCTTTTCTTGAGCTTGATCTACTTTATATGCATAACTTTGATTTTCATATGCCTTATCAAAAACTTCACCCATCGTTCTCCTATTGTCAATTTTATTAATTTCAGGTGCAACATCTTCATCATTTTTCTTCCTTTCTACTTTATCTTTTCTTCTCCATATCTTCTTATAATTTTCCTTAATGTTGGAGATACTTACCTTCATGGAATACTTTGGAAATCTACATTCACTAGCCTTATGACCAGAATTGTTGCATTTTTGGCATTCAATATTGAAGTATTTTAAGGGAGAGAAAGAGTTATAATTTCTTCTTCTGCATTATTCTTATTGTTTTCATATCTTTGAACATTTCTTGGATTGTACTTTCTATAAGCTTTACAATGTA
>JASDQU010500792.1:48016-60773 GCA_032191745.1 Picea mariana | reverse complement strand
AACTAATGGCAACACATGGCAGCCTACCATTGGAGAAACATGGCATATTGTGATTGGACACATGGAATATTATTATTGGTTACATGTGGCAGGTTATTGAGCTATCACGTGATGACACATGGAAACATTTGGATTGCTACCTCATTGCCATTGAGGCTGACTAGGCATGAGTGGAAGATGATTGGGCAAATATTATTTTATTAATCAATTTTTTAAGAGAAGGTCGAATTATAAAATCTCCATAGTATTCTCTTCTTTGTTTCTCATTAAGTGTACAATACACTTTTGATTATATACATTAAAACTTACAACATCCCAATACATGTGGAATAATAATTTATGAAGAAAATTTAAATTCTTATGAAGAAAGGACGAAATTTAATCAGGGGCCTAGATTGCCCGATAAGATTAATCAACAATTGTTGAGTTGTGGTGTTCTAAAGGCCATATCTTGAGATCTGGGATTCAAAATTGTGCAACATTTACCTAGTTGGAAAGGTATTTCAACACGGAAGATGATAGAATAAGTCTTGAGAGATGGAATTGGCCATATTTTTCTCAGAAATTGAAAGAAAAGTCAATAATATTTTTATTATGCGCTGATAGATCTATTTGATACCTTGCCTTCACAAGGTCATATATTGAGATCCAAGTATCAAAATTGCACCTATGAGGACTCCTTGGAAAAATAAGACGATGAGTATAACATCTAAATTGGTTTCCATGGCTGAAAAGTTGAACATACTATCCACAAAATTAAAACATCGTCCCCTTTTTAAAAGGGAAATTAATTAATTTTTTCAAATAAAAGTTTATTTAAAAAGTTTTATTAAAGACGGAACATGATCCATTTCAAGATACGAATATAAATGATACAAATGACTTAATGAGACTTAATTGAGTTATTAATGTAAGTTATCTCTTCAAGAAAGGAAAATCCCTAACTACTCGAGGAGTTAGAATAATGAGTTCTTAAAAGGAAAGAAAGGCCTTTATCAAGGAGGACAATTATCAGAAGGGAAGGGGCAGAAAATCAAAAGAAGAAGGTACACACATCAATATGCAACGAATCTTCTGATCAATGAAAATAGATATCCATCATATCCACTTTTTTTCTTCTTCTACACCATTTTCTCAAAGCTTTGTGCTTGAATCTCATAATTGAGCACAAGGTTGAGATTCTTGAGTGTTCTTCATGTATTCTTCAAAATATTTTTCTTATATGATCATGAAGTATTCACAACCATGTATATGAATGTCAGATATTTTGTGTATTGTTGAATATATTTCATGAACAAAAATACACAAAGAATTACTTCGGGGCATGACTTCAATGATGTTATAGATCTTGGGATTCTGAGTGTGATATGCATGAAGTATGATTATCAAATTCTCTTTTATTTTAACTGCAATACTCTTTTAAAATTATTAGAGATGGTCAAAACTATTATCTCTTATTTCTAATGAGAATATATGGATGTATTATTTGTATGTGATTAAGAGCGTTGTATATATGATGTTGAGCACAAAAATATTTTGATATTGAAGCCTCCCTTCAATATTTTCTTAGTATAAAGAGACTTCTTGCTGCACATAAATATAATATCAGGTTATTGAAGAACCATTTCATGTACAAATCCAAGCAATAAAGATATGTGGTTTGTTTTTTAGCATTCTCCCTAATCCAATATATTCAAGATATAGCTTTTAGCCAAACATGAGTACCACCTCTATAAAAATGCAAGGGGATTCATATCCTCGTGAGGTTGTTGTTTTGGTCATAATAGATTCAAACATCAACATTTTTGGCGACCATACCGGGGAACCATTTATCTTCAATATATCAAAAGATTTGTTTCAGATCTGGTTGAAGAACTAGATTCTCCATGGTTCAAATCTTTGAAAAGAAGATTGTCGTGTTTCCTAGATGCACGAGGTTTATAAAAAGATTATTTAGAGATGTTTATATGACCTCAATGTTGAAATATTAGTTGTTGAAAGATTGGCTGTCATTGAATTGTTGAAAGATTGGTTTTCATTGATTTCAATCCTTGAACATAAGTTAACAAGTTGCATGTTAAGGTAAAGTAGTTGTAAACATAAGTTAACAAGATACATGTCAGTTGCATGTTAAAGTAATTGTAAACATAAGTTAACAAGTTGTATGTAATCATGATTTTCATGTCAGTTGCATGTCATCATAAGATCCTCATTAAAACATAGAGAAGATTCAATTGAATATCACTTCTGTGAATACCAATTAGCAGATCTGACGCTAATAAGTCGAAGTCAGCGAAGTCCAGTGAAGGAAGAAGTTTGCAGGAGCCGAGCATGCAGAGAAAAAGTTACATATCTAGGTTCTTTGTGTAAATCCACGAGTTTCAGGAAGAAAAGCGTGTAAATCCACAAGCTTCAGTAGGGAAAAGTGTGGACATCCGCGAGCAGGCAATGCATGGGTCGTGGACCTATGAAGAAAAAATGTTGAATATTAGAGATCTAAAACTCAAGTCAACTACAGGTTGAAGGTATGTATTCTTGTGCATGTTAGGGTGAGTATTTTGAACAAATCATGAACAGATATGTCTTAATGATTCATAAGCATTTGATTTGGAGAACTCTCTTGTGGATCTTGGTATGAGGTATGTGTGGTTGCACTTTTGATGAGATATCGAAATAAGTAGCAAAAAGAGAAGTATCAGAAACAATAGCAACAACATGTTATCGGTTACATCGATAGAGGTAGTTACATATTGGTCTACATTTATATTTTGGGGCCATTGGACGGGGAAAGGAAAGGGGGTTGTATCCTCCTTCTGGTTGGAGTTGGTAAATTAGGGAGTTGGAGATTCATTCGGGTTGAAGCATGTAAATAGGGGGTTGGATCCTCCTTCCAGTTGTAGCTGGAGAAATAGGAAGTTGGTGCTTCCAATGAATGTACTCTTTGATAAATAAGAAAAAAAATCCTATGGTTTTTTCCTGCATTGGGTTTCCACGTAAAATTCTGCTGTACTGNTGTGTTTATGTGATGTTTATGCATTGAATTATGGTGTTGATGATATATTGAATGCTATTGAACATTATTGGCAGTTTTATATTGTGATTAAAATTACTAATTGTGCTCATATTGATTCACCCCCCTCTCAATATTCCAACAATTAGTATCAGAGTAGGTCCTTCAAGAAGCAGTCTAACCACCGGAAGGATATCATGGAATACGCTAAGATTGGAGCACTAATGTTTGATGGTCAGAACTATACCTTCTGGAGTAAAAGTATGAAAACCTTTTTATAGGCACATGGATTTGATGTTTGGCAATGAATAGTATATGGGTATAAAGTACCAACCACTCCCCCAACTGACAAATATGGAAAGAAACTCAGTGAAAACAACTCAAAGGCTAAACGTACCATTCTGAGTAGTCTAGTTGATTCAGTATGTGTCAAGGTTATGCATTGTGATGGTGAAAAGGATCTTTGGGATAAACTCCAAAAGATTTATGAAGGAGATGCCCAATTTAAGGGAGCTAAGCTTCAAATATTCAAATCTTAGTTTGAGCAATTGAAGATGAAGGAAGATGAAGACATTGCAACTTACCTTCTGCGAGTTGACGAAACAATTAACACTATTAATAGATTGGGAGTAGAAATTGATGAATAAATGGTTGTTAAAAAGGTATTAAGGTCTCTTCCTATGAGATTTGATCCTAAAATATCATCCCTAGAAGAAAGAGTAGATCTCGGTACATTGAGCATGGACGATCTATATGGAATATTTACATCCTATGAAATGAGAACAAAACATGAGAACTTAGTCACAAAGGAAGCAACTTTCAAGGCATCCAATAAGACAAAGAAAAAGAATAAGCAAAATTCAAAACTAGGTTGCAGTTGTAGTGATCATTTAGACGAAACCAAGTTGCAGTTGTAGTGATCATATAGACGAAGATTAAGAGATGGATAACTTTGTAAGGATATTAAAGAAAGGAACCAAAAAGTATAAATGTATGCTTCCATTGAAATGTTTTAATTGTGGTGGTAATGGTCATTTTGCTTCTAAATTTTCTTGTAATAATAAAGATAGTGATGAAGAAGAAGATTCTAAAAGGGAAACAAGAGAATACACAAAAGTAAATTCTTAAAGAAAAGTTTATACTCAAAGGACGATGGTTCCTCATTAGACGAGGATGATAATGATAGTGACAATGATTCATAAAGAGTATTATTCATGGAAATAGAAGATGATTCCGAAGAACAAGGCAAAGTCGATATCATGGCAAAGCTAATCAATGCATTAGAAGAACTTAGGAAAGAAATAAAGAAAAAGAAGTCACTCAGGGAAGATTTAAAAATGAAAGAGGGATATTAGAATTCCAACTCTGAAAAAATAAAGTAGATGATCACGAGTCTAAAAATTTAAATAGAAGAAGATAAAAGAATTGAGGAAGTACTTAGAAGAAAAGGAGAAAACAATTGGAAGCTTGGAAGAAGAAATAGTATCTTTAAGGAAAGATATTCATAAGAAATATATGCAACAAAAGAGCACCAAAATATTGGGTCAAATCATCAACAGACAAATACCATCAAATGACAGATCTGGACTAGGATACAATCAAGTACAAAATGAGAAAGGATCGAGCTCCAAGACAACGAAATAGGAAGTAGAAAAAATATGCCATGCATAGATTGTCAGAGATTATGTCAAGAAGGAAGAATGCAAGCCCCCAGAGAAGAACATTCCAGAAAAAAAAAAGACTCAAGAAGACGAATTCAGAAGGAGTGCATCGCAAAGAAGATCATCTACTTCCAGGTATCAAAGGTTCTTTTATGGTCATTGTTTTAATTGTGCTAATTTTGGGCATAAATTTGTAAAATGCAAAGCCTATGCCAATAACCAAAGAAACTATGCAGGGTACTTGAATAATAGTTATCCCAAAAAACCTTAGGAAGCATAAAAAAAAAATCAAAACAATTTTGGTTCATTGAGCAATGAAGTAGAATGCTACAAATGCAACAATTTTGGACACATAACGAACATTATTGGAAGTTTGATATTGTGATTAAAATTACTAATTGTGCTCATACTGATTCATCCCCCCTCATTATTCCAACACTCAAAAAGAGAAATGAAGAAAAGAAGATTCGAGAGAATGAACTCCCTAGCAACTCCATTTGAAAGACTCAAAAATATCAAGATGTATATTATGACTTCTCTCGGGAGTTTCTTTGGTGTCATGATGCTCCTTTAAATTCTCCACCAAGCCCATCAATGGATTTACAAGACTCAACAAAACAAAGAATTATCCAAAGAAGGAGGCAATTTCATAGAACCCCTTTAAATCTACCAGAAGTAGATTTTCAGATGTTTGATATTTCTATTGAAAAATTTTCTACATTCTTTGGGAATACTTCAGAATATGCAGAGCAACACTTGTTTAATTTCAAAAGTACATGTGATTTTTTCAATCTCACTGAAGACAATGTTACATGTCGATTATTTTTACAAAATTTGCATGGGGATGCTCTTGAATGGTATGGTTCATTGCTTCCTAAAACCATTATCATTTGGGGTGTGTTGGAAAATTCATTTGCAAAAACATTAAGCCCGAGAGTGCATTCATATCATTTTGTTGATGCTTCCAATTTTGTTGCCCACCCACCCTCTCCCATATGAACACAAGATAATGAAGGTTTAAGCCTTTCATATACTCCATATGAAGATCTTTCAAGAAGCAAATATGATAATGAAATCGAGGAGCCTCCACCAAATGCAGAAGAAGATTTTGTCCTTGCAACAGATGATGAAAAGTCACAAGAAAATTGGATGCAAGAAGAATTGGTGGAAGAAATGAATCTTGAGAAGAATGATAAGCAAGATTTTCATTACACGAAGGAAGAGTATTTTCAAGAAATTGTTTATCAATCAAGAACCTTGGAAGTGGTTGGAGACAGGGAGAAAGATGTAATATTCTTAGATTGGAAACTCCTCATCCAATCAAAGGCAATAATATTCTTGAGTGACCAATAATTGATTTCATTGAATCATGGTTCCAGAGAATTCTTAGACAAATAATGCAATCATATTCACAACACACTTGGCTCATTTTTTCTCTAGTACACATTGAGAGTGCCCCTGACTCACTGGTACAAGCCCCAATATGTTCACTAATTATGGAGTTCATTCCAAATATCATTTGGATGCTTCAATGGCTCCATTTGAAATCTACTTACACTTGAAAGTGTCCCTTCCCTTAAAGTAAGGTATGGTAGGTATGTTCTGTATGTATATATACTTATCTTTAGTTCAAGTTTTTCACAATAAGGTAGTCACTATATGGAAAATATATTTGAAGATAACTCTATGAAAGAAGAAAAATTGCAAGAATTTACTTTGAAGATGACTCCATATCCCAATGGAGAAGGAAACTAGTCTTTAGATTATGGTTTTCTCATCAACCCATAGGGGGTCACTGTCCCACAATTGGAGCTAGTTGTTGACCAAACATTGGTCATCTATATTTTCCCACTCCTAGAATAATAATAAAAAATCGATATTAGAAAAATAAAAAAATTCAATGATTATAGATTCATGGCATAGCCCTTAGTCTCAACTTTTTCATGTATATTTTGGATTCAAAATCCGAGTTCTTATGCTCAATATATCCAGGTTTGAATTTAAGTAGTAAAGATACTTCTTCCATGTGGAACAAAGCTAATTTCTTGGAAATACATCTACATTTTCGGGTTCATAACCCATGTTTTTCTAGAATTTTCCTAGGTCCATGACCCATGTTCTTTCTTTTTATTATACTATGGCAGGTTCAATTACTACACCCACCATGATCCATTATTTTCTCCTCTCCTTATATCTCTTTCACCATAATCACATTCTTCCAACACTTAGATTATTCTTTTAAATTTCTTACACTGCAGGTTCATTAGGTTTGTGGGCTCCTCACCTCCCTCACTCCCCAACCCGTGAACTTGACTCTGCTTATATCTCGATACTCCTCTCCTCTTTCCTCCCCTTACCCACCCTCCCTTACTCCATACTTAAACTTATTTTTCAATCAATAGAACTCATACCCCCTCACCCCCCTCACCTCCCTCACTCCTCAACCCAATCACCCGCTGTTACACATCGAAATTTCTCACTTCGATAGTGTTGCAAGTGTCATCATTACAAGTGTCGCAAGTGTCACATTTTGCTCACAAGTGTCGCAAGTGTCAAGGAAAGCATACTGCCATGATGCCTATGTCGTGCCTATAACAACATGAGAAGGACACTTGAAACACATCAAATACTTGATTTGGAAGAGGAGGAATGGTTAACTGGAGTTATGTACCTCTTGCCATCTGAAAGAACCACAAAAACTGAGTTTTTGGAGGAGAGCACTCCCCTATACCTCTCTCAGGAGTGTTGGCGCTCCCCTATAGTCTATATGGGAGCGTTATAACACTGTATTAGCCCTTTTGAAGGAGCACTCCTACTCTCAAGAGTTCTGGTGCCTCTCTAAAGCCTACTTGGGAGTGCTATAACGCTCTGATGGCCCTTTTGAGGGAGTGCTACCTATTCTGGGAAGCAGTTGGTTTGTTGAGAAGAATGGGGGAAAGATCTTTTCAATATTGAAAGGCAGTTGGATTCGAATCCCTGGTCCAACCATGATCTTAAGGAAGATCCCTAACTCAAGCAGGAAAATCCTCAACTCACCTCAATGATATCTCAAGTGGTTGAGCCTCTCCAAGGCTATATAAGCAAGCTTTCTCATGGTGAAAGGGGGATTTGGATGGAGAATCATACCAAACTTATGATCTCATAAATGATATTTGGAGAAGGGATGAGAAGCATGAAACCTATGATCTCATAGGAAACACACAGTGAAGTGGAGGCTAATCAGCAAAGCTATCTTCATTCTGATTGTGGAGCTTTTGAGCAAGGGTTAGGCAAGGAGAACTTGATGAAACTGCTGAATTCCATCTATGGCTGTAAGTAATGTTTTGTCTTCATTAATGTAATATGCTTGGCTTGTTTCTTTCTAATTTGTGTTTGACATTACATGAATTTGTCTCTAAGTAGATAGGTCTGCTTCGAACTAAAATCTATAGAATAGGAAGTGGTTGTACTTTTTTTGTCTATAGGGTAAAAGGTACATCTTTCCACCTTCCTCTTCATGCATTAGTTTGTGTAGACCTAAAAGGAAGTCAGTGACCATGATAAGCACTTTCTATCTTAGAGTTAAGAGTCTATCTCTTTGAGGAGATCTACTTTTCCGTAGGAATATTTTCCTTCAACAGTCACATGTCTTCCTCCTGGATCTAACGATTGTAGATTCATTTAAAGTTCCTTATTGATCTGACGGTCTCTGTTTACTATGGGACTCCATCCCTTTGACCCTGCTTATCCTATCCTTCCACTACTTCATCCAATGGTCGAGAATGGTCCTGAAATGGATCAACGATTAGCATTACTTCATAACTTCATGATTTCAAAGCTTACCCTATCCTTCCACTTTATTTCGATCAATAGTCGACGAGATTTCCTAGTTCTTCCTTTGATACGATGGTCGATGAGATTTCATGACTTTAGGGCTTCTACCTTCGGGTATTCCTACATGATTCAGACTTATTTTTTCCGGAGTGGTCAATGCCGAAGTTGACCGCCATATTTCCTTTAATGCAATATGAGGGTTCAATATTTCCATTCCATATCGACTGTCAGCGCTTAATTCTAGATCAAATCTTGATCTAACGGCTCATATTGCTTCCGTAAGGATATTAGATCAATGGTATGCATGAGTTCATTTACTCCGGGGCTCCAGGATATTGTGGCTTACCTTGTCCTTCCATTAAAATCGATCGGATGGTCGAGAATTCACCCGAAGTCCCTCCTTGATCTAACGACTGGGGGGACTTCATGAATTTGTGATTTCACGAGGCCTCTTCCTTGTCTCCAATGTTCACCAAAGTGGTGAAGTTCCAAAGTTTCAAAGCTTCTACTTCTTGCTTCCAATCAACGACTGATGATTGATTAGTTCGATATAATGGTTGAAATTTAATCTAGTTTCCACTGGTGATCGAATGATTGTGAATGCTTTTGAACTTCATTCCTATCTCTGATCAATGATCATGCTCACTTGAAGTCTTTTGCACAAGATTTTTCTACCTGGAAAACTTTGTTTCGGCTTCACTTGAATGCGCTAAATCCTCTTGAGCTTTGGTTTATACCGGATTCCTCTGCACCTCATGTTATGTCTCTGCATAACCTACTACGTTATCTCTCTTGAGATTTAGGATCTCAAGAACATATAATGACAATACCATATTGATATTATTGACATCATGCCAACACCATAATACCATGTCCAACATTGATAATATTGGTCTTCTTTGACATCAATGCCAACACCATAACAACTTGTCCAACATTCTCCCCCTTGGGCATTTATGACAACAAAGTAAAACGCCTTTTTCAATCTTAACCGGATTTTACTGATCATTCTCCCCCTTTGAAAACAATTAAAAAAAGTGATGTTTCCTTGCTCCCTTTAGGGTGACACTCCCCCTGAGGTGATTCTCCCCCTATCTATGAATCTCACCCCCCTTTGGACAAGGGATATCACTTTGGGACAATGTTGGTGGCATGTTTTCCAATCATCTCTCCGTCTAGAATCATGCTGCTACAACCAATCATAGGATGAAGAATAACTCCCCCTATCTTCTCTACAAGACGAACAATATGCTACCATTGCAATCTTCTACCATTTCAAATACTACTATTCATCTGGAACATATATCAACTACTCAAGAATGATATGTTCTTCCTATAACAATCCTTGGACATGTCCATGTATCAACAATATAAACTCATGCCACACCATACATCAAGTGTATGCCAATCATACATATTATCTCATGCATCAACCATGAAGAAAAATATATGTCAAAAAATATGTGCCAAAAGTGAACCAAGAATATATCAGGATCATCAACAAGTGCCTCTATCAATGTACCAACAATGTGCCTTAAATAAGTGTCATATCACACATGATATGCCTATATCATAAGATATATCAATGGAGCTCACATATGTACCATCCATGTACCATGACAAAACTACCTCATCAACCATTCACATAACTTCACTAAGAGAATACATAACCAACATTGTTCCTTGGTAGGTGAAAACTTGCAAAAGACCATGTCAGATCATGCAAAATAGAGTTATACCATCAAACCATGCTTCTTTCAATGATGCTAGTTATCTATTCATTCATTTGTAACCCAAGAACCTCTTCATTATTCCGTGATTCAATACTCATAGGGGTATCAACATGAAAAATCTTAAGTCTTCTCTAATTCATCCTTCCTTTCTTTTATATTTTTGTTGAGGAGGAGTTTTAGTAGATCATCAAAATAGTGTTTGAAAATTTCCAAGATCATCATCACTTAATTCATTTGGTTGATATACTATTGAAATTTAATCATCATCATCATCATCATCATCACTATTTTGTGCAACAAAAGCTTCTTTATCCTTATCCTGAGAATTTTCTTTTTACATTTTCCATTTGTTGGGTAATGGATAATTTATTTGCAGAACATTATCAAGTTCTGCAATTGTGTCACATTTTTCTTTAGGAGTTTTCTTTTCTTGAGCTTGATCCACTTTATATGCATAACTTTGATTTTCATATGCCTTATCAAAAACTTCACCCATCGTTCTCCTATTGTCAATTTTATTAATTTCAGGTGCAATATCTTCATCATTTTTCTTCCTTTCTACTTTATCTTTTCTTCTCCATATGTTATAATTTTCCTTAATGTTGGAGATACTTACCTTCATGGAATACTTTGGAAATCTACATTCACTAGCCTTATGACCATAATTGTTGCATTTTTGGCATTCAATATTGAAGTATTTTAAGGGAGAGAATGAGTTATAATTTCTTCTTCTGCATTATTCTTATTGTTTTCATATCTTTGAACATTTCTTGGATTGTACTTTCTATAAGCTTTACAATGTACTGCTTTATGTCCAAAATTATTGCAGGAATAGGAATATCTAAGGAAAATATATTGATTTCTGTTAGAGGGATTCCTTTTGATGATTTTATTTTTTTTGTCATCTTTTTCTTTAGTAGGGAGTGCAGATTTTTGTTTATTTGGGACATTCTTCAATGGTATTTTCCTTGCCTTATTTTYTTCTCTTCTTATGGATTTCTTAGGAGCRTATGCATAATTSATTGGATTTTTGTCATTCTTYTGTTCTGTAGAGGGATCATATCCCAATYCTGTCTTATCATTTGGTGATCTCTCACTRCTAAGAATGTTATTCAGGATTTTTGAGTTGTTTTCAAACTTRGACARAATGTCCTCTTTTTCTAGTTCCCCTTTTAGTTGAATTATTTCATCTTACAATATCTTACATGTTTGTTGTTTTTCATTGAATTCTTTATTCAAGATTTATTATTTTCTTTTGGTTTCTTGGAGTTGGGTTTTTAACTCAATAATCAATTGTTCTGAATCACTAATGGTTTTGGAAACCTCCTTTTCTCTTGATTTTATAACTTCTTCAAACTTTATAAGTTGTTCCCTTAGTAACTTGTTTTGCCTTTTATATTTTCTTATTTCTTCAATTGCATAGACAAATTATTCCTCAAGGTTCACTTCTTCTTCATATTCCGAATGATTATCATCTTGATTTTTTATACCCATAAATAGGAGCTTTGGCTCCTCTTCTTCACTTTATTCATATGAGCTACTATATTCTTGGGTAAAGAAAGTTTTATTCTTCTTGTATAAATTCCTTTTATCTTTGGTTTTTCTCTTATGATCTTTGAAAGTTATTTCTGTTGATACTGAGAGGGGGGTGAATCAGTATCAAGTAAAATTTAAAACCTTTTTCAACTTATACTTAAACCATTCAACTATATCCAATGAGAAATGAACAATAGTATAAGAGTTACACCAATACACCACAATACACCATGCACAATATCTGATAAATAATCAATAGTTATTGTTCAAGGGAAGTAATGAATTCCAAAGGTAGCTACAACGTCCAAATGTAAAGGGAGGGTAAACCTCCAAGAGGAAGATACAATCCTCCAATATCAATAGATATTTGAACTCTCCATCCTTTCCCCTTCCTTCCACCCAAGAATATATGAGAAATAATAAAACTTTACATTAAATCATCACCATCAACCAATCATCACATAGAACCTAATAATCCTTCTTGAGACTTCTTCAATTTCTGCAATTCTTCAATTCTTGGAGGACTTTGATCCTGTAGATAATATTACTCAATGTATTCTCTAAAACTCCTCCAATTTTCACTCCTTGAATCCTCCCCAAAAAGGGGTTATAGAAAGAACGGTAGACTTTATTCAGTTCTGGTCTATTCAAGAGAGTGAACTTGCACAGAATGCCCCATGTTAACTCATTAACATCCGATTATGAAGCTCGCACACAAGAAACTATAGTTTGTACTCCTTCCAATGAAATTTGTAACACTTCATTTGGATTCTCGATGAAGAAGGTATGACTGTTTTACCCGGAACACCTGTTTATTGACTAGCTTCAGGACTGGTCACAAACCCTATCTTCCACACAGTGTATCTCCATGATTATAGTGAATAAAGAGCTGAAATTTTTACCAGAGGTACCTTGATATGTATTCTCAATACCATAGCAATTTCACCATCTGAATGGTTCTATAAAAAAAAGTTATAGCAAAAATGGTAAGATGACCTGAAAAT